>APFE030658060.1:0-11005 GCA_000404065.3 Pinus taeda
AGCAATTTTATTTGCGGGTTCAGAAGATTGAAGCAACAACAAAGAATGGAGTCTAAATTGGAGTTTCCACAATCGACAATTCTCACTCCATATAATTATTTCGAATGGAAGCCAAAGATTCAACTTCATCTCAGAAGTAGAGGCTTATTTCGAATAACCATGGAAACAGAAGTTGAACCAACATCGGCAATAGAGAAATCAAGATATTTCAATCGCATGGACGAGGCCTTCGGCATCCTATGTTTATCTATTTCTCCAGAACTGCTATTTCATGTTGAATCATGTTCAACTCCAAATGAGGTATGGAAAATTTTGGAAGGATTGTTTGGAAAACAGGATGAAATATGGCAATCTTTTCTCTTTTCTTTGGTCACTTTGACGAAGATATTTTGCATGCACCAGTAGATGAACTTGTTACCAAGTTTCCATCACCACTCATTGATGAGTATGCAGATGAAACTTCAGACCAGCATTTTGATGATGATGAGTCTCTTCCTGTGACCCCTGTTAGACCACCATTTGTTGAACATCAAGATCATACTTCTGCACGTAGTTCTGAAGATTCTCGACCACCTTCAACACAAAAATGGCGCAGCATGAGTGATATCCTTGATGATCTTGCCTCTATCCCTCTGTTTGATGAAGATCCGCAAGCACTCTTAGCTATGGAGCCATCCATGCCCATGCGTGCTTATATGATGCATGGATCTGATCCAAAAACTTATGCAGAAGCAAACACGAAAGCGATGGAAGCCGATTCAGCGAGAGCAGACACTGAGGAAACAGGGAGCTTAACCGACGACGAAGACTCGAACTCGTCACCTGCAACTAGTGGTAAGTCAGTTTCTTCTTATGCTTCTTCTTTGTTAGCCGATCAGGCAGAGCTCGAACAGAAGGGGAACGGAATGAGCATCATCTCCTCCGAGAACATTCGTAGTACTTCTTGCGATGAGGAGAAATCGTGCAAGAAGCTGTCATCGTCGCAATACAAGGGCGTCGTCCCGCAGCCCAATGGGCGTTGGGGCGTGTAGATATACAAAAAGCACCACCGCGTCTGGTTGGGGACGTTCAACCACGAAGAAGACGCCTCCAGGGCGTACGACAGAGCCGCCATCAAGTTCCGTGGTACCGATGCCATCACCAACAAATGGCCCATTATGGGCTCTCTGTTATCGGTGTGATTCCAATACAGGCACCGCACTTTTGTAGAGTTGGCCAAAAGGTATGGCCCTCTCATGCATCTCCGCCTCGGTGCTTCAGATATTTTGGTGATTTCAAGCCCGGAGCTCACCATGGAAGTTCTCAAAACCAAAGACGCAGAATGGTCATCTAGGCCACTGGGTTCTGCTGGGAAATATATCGGTTTCGATTTCAATTCCGTTAATTTTTCCCCCAATGGTCCTCACTGGCGCCACTTAAGGAAAATATGTGCCACGCAGCTATTTTCTCCAGGCAGAATCAAGGCCCAGGCTCGAATCCGAAGAGAGGAGCTTCTGCGCGTGGTGGATCACATTTTCTCTGCATCTCAAAGAGGGGAAGCCATTAATCTCAGAAATGAATGTGATTCCATGATTGTCAATACCATTACCCGAATGCTATTCGAAAACAGATACGCGCAGTCCGAGCATCCTATTGCTAAGGAAATGGACTCTTTCATGGATGTGGTAAAAGAGGCCATGATTGTCATCGGCGCCTTGATCGTTAGTGACCTTCTTCCCGCTCTGGATTGGCTAGATTTGCAGGGCTACGATCAGCGAATGAAAAACATAAGCCAAAAATTGGTGAGAGTTTTCAAGCTTATTATAGACGACCATAGGCGTGACTTGGAAAACAAAAAGGAATGCGACATCAGCGAGGAGAGCAAAGATTTCGTGGATATTTTGCTGTCACTCCAGGGTCAAGACCAGCTCTCTCAGAAATCCCTCATGGGAACCATGACAGATGTATTACTGATAGGCATGGATATCACGTCGAGTGTAATTGAATGGGCGATGGTAGAGCTGATCCGAAGCCCCAGGGCCTTAACCAAACTAAAAGAAGAAATAGATAATGTCGTCGATGATGGGCGTTTGGTGGATGAGTCGGACATCTCGCAGATTCCATATCTGGACAGCGTCGCCAAGGAAACTCTTCGTCTCCATCTGCCTACTCCCATGACGGACCCCACAATAAACTCGGCAAATCTGCCTCAATTTCAATCCATCTGCCCCGTCGATGGTGATGGCAGCAAGGCAGTGGCGCTGGATAAGGGAAGTGAAACTAATTTCGATGCGTCGATTTTCAAGAATATAAGGGACGGGAATGGTGTGCTGGAATCCGATCAGAAGTATTTCAAGAGCAGAAGTTTTGATTGGGTGTTTTGTTTATGGTATTCCATGGCCCGAATGGAGAGCATATGGGGCGCGGATTGCCGCGATTTCAAGCCAGAACGATGGCTCCACAATGGGAAATTTGTGACCAAGTCCGAGTTCATATACCCTGTGTTCAACGAAGGCCCTCGCCGGTGCCCAAGAAGGGATGTTGCCCATCTGCAAATGAAGTGGGTTGCTTCTTCCATCATCCTGCGTTTTCGCGTAAACGCAGTGGTCGGACACCCTGTCGTGCCAAAGTACGGGATGATGTTGCGCATGAAGCTCGGCCTCGCTAAACAATCAAGATCACTTTCACTCTTTTTTTTCCTACTTTTTATGCATTATATTTTGACCGGGGGGTTTTCTTCCCACTGGTTTTCCCTCTTTCCTCATTCTTTTATGCATTGTATATGGGTACCTAAAATGGCCGTGTTGCCGGGACTTATTCATTTTGCATCACACTCACCTAAGTTATGCTTAAGGGGGGGTGTTGGTGTACATGCACTTATACTAACTGTGTTAAGTGTACATGCATCTAGATTAGCTCCAGTTAACTTATTGGTTGCATGTACAAGCTTTAGTTAGCTTTAGTTATTGCATGCACAACTAAGCTTAACTTAGTTGCTTTTATGTATATATTCTAAACCAATATTGTAGAATAAATGAATTTCATTCTTTTCTCAATTCTTGCTCGCTTCCTTCCTTCTCTTGCAAGCTTCTTTATTGTTTTGCAAATCTAAATCATTGCATCTCAAAATCTTACAATTATGCATTTACTTTGATACCGTAGAAGAGAGGAGGCGCAACCATTGGCGTCCCTTAAACAAATATTTAATAGAGTTCATTTATCCACGCTGCGGTTGAAAAGATAGTGCAGCTCGGCCCTGATCAAATGATTTTCTCCCATTCCCATTCTATGAAAGTACGTATTTCTTTACTTTCTATGATTTTCTCGTATTCTCCTCGTGCGAAGGGCGTACTTCCTTTTCTTGTTGTTTGTTCTAACTTCTGTATAAAAAGAATGGTTGTGAACTTTATATTAGATGATTTCGAGAACATTGAACGATATGTAATTTAATGAATTCCAGCTAAACTCAAACTCATATGAAACCAAACTATTTTAAAGATCAAATTAATAAATATTAATTAAAATCACGTTAAATATAAACTAAGTTAAAAATAAACCTAGTGAATGTACATCCTTTATTTCTGACCTGCCTTCGTAAACAACATGATTCGTAAACAACATGATTAGTCAACAACGTAACAAATCTTTTTTCATTAAATACCCTTCAATCCACTCTCTTTCAAGAGAGTTTCAACAATCTGTCGTGGGCAATGACTCATACAGTCGAAAAAAACCATACGGTTCGAGTAAAGAGAATATGAAATAGATAATAATGCGCGTCTAGATCACTGCATGCTCTGATTATGTAATCTACCTCAATAATATCAATAATGCTGCCGAAAACCAAGTAATAAAGGACATCTCAAACTCCATGGAACTTGATCACAGATATGCACTCCCATAATAATGTGTTGTCACACTCAACTCCAAAAATACCGTGATACCAACCAAAATGAGTATGGGTTGATGTCCATTATAATCTTTTACTCTCTCACAAAACTTACAAACTGGCTCCTATTAAAATCAAACTTCTTATAGTATAATTATCATCAGTTTTCCAAGGTGTTTACCAATGACCGAATCTAATCCTCCAGGCACGCTCGGCTCAACATGGATTAATGTATTTCTCCGTCGCGTTATCTTGACGTACGTAAACAAATCGTGGGCAGGGATACCTGTGGAAACTTTTGTCAAACACTAAGCAGGAAACTCTCCAAACCAACAAAGAAAAAGTTACCACACCAAGAGAAAATTGACGCGCACGATTCACACCCGACTGCTACAGATATTATTTGAAAATAGTCTGTCTCATTCATGGATACATGAAGTCCATCATCACATTGCATTTCGAAATTTGTTTTAAGGTAGCGCGCCACTGCACCAAATATGGAAAATCTTTTCAATCCTTTGTTCACACTAGGCAAGCTTCGTCATTCACTGTTGCTGCGACCAGTCTCGCTTAGGAAACATGCTGATATCAGTGCGGCCAGTGCAAAATATTGCCATATAATGGAAAACATTGAATGGCAATCTGTCGGCTTTTTCCAAGTCAGTATGGCCAAATGCTACGACGGGCCCGACTCAAAGTTGTGGTTTTCGATTGTAGTCACGAGTTCAAATCCCAGCTCCATTGAGATTCACACAAAATTCCAGTTGCAACATCTCAGGGCATTTGGTCTAGTGGCATGCTCCATTGAGATTGACAGAAAATTCCAGAGTTGCAACATCTCAGAGCATTTGCTCTAGTGGCAGGATTTTCGCTTAGGGTGCGAGAGTTCCCGATTTCAATTCTCGGAATACCCCAATGTCAATCGTCAATTTTGAATCTCCGAATTCAATCTGCATTGGAAGTTTAGAATACCAAGTCTGTTATGCACACAATATTCGTATCAAAAGTCTCGATCTCCGAGTTCAATCTGCATTGGAAGTTTAGAATAACCAGTCTCTCATGCACACAATATTCGAATCAAAAGTCTCTCATGGCCATTAGGGAAACTTTTGTCAAACACTAAGCAGGAAACCCTTCCAAACCAACAAAGAAAAAGTTACCACACCAAGAGAAAATTGACGCCCACGATTCACACCCGACTGCTACAGATATTATTTGAAAATAGTCTGTCTCATTCATGGCTACATGAAGTCCATCATCACATTGCATTTCGAAAATTGTTTTAAGGTAGCGCGCCACTACACCAAATATGGAAAAGCTTTTCAATCCTGTGTTCACACTCGGCAAGCTTCGTCCTTCACTATTGCTGCGACCAGTCTCGATTAGGAAACATGCTGATATCAGTGCGGCCAGTGCAAAATATTGCCATATAATGGAAAACATTGATTAATACGAATAATTTTAGCAAATACATTCATGACAGAAAATACAGGAAAGAAACTACAAAGTGTAACAGAATCTGGAATCGATTCGATGGATGAGAATTTTGCATTTGCTCCCCGCGAACCACTTGATAAAGGAAGAATAAACTCAAAATTTTGAGATAATGTGAAAACTGTCTAATCCCACATACCCAACGAACCCTCCACTTAATCTAATATTTTATTGAACGATCGTAATTCAATACCAAACAAGGCATAATTAACATATTAATAAATCACAAATGGCTCATAAAATAATGAAATATGTAACCAATTCCTACGCACGAGATCACACAAGTCGCAAATGTCAAACTGCATCTCAACATTAATCATGAAGTACAATGATTTTATACCAGAAAATTTTAGTCAAAAAAAGAGCAGAAACTCCATTCATACCACCATACCGAGTAGATAGATTCAGAGTAAACATTCCACCTAGGCATAAATATTAGAAATACTTATTAAATTATTAAAAGGAAGATAATCGTTGAGTAATGGGATATGTGGGATTTGAGTTAGAGCAACGTCCCGTAACAAAGACAATAATCTAATTTTGCAATAACGTCATAATAGAATAAATCTGCTATTTTTTTATGGCATTTTTATATCCTCTATTCACTTGAAATTTCACTATATTGAGGTCAATTAAGACATTCTTATTTAATAGTATTCTTATACGGTGCATTCACCTGAGTTTTATGTATCTCGCTTCTTCTTTGAATGATGTTTTAACTTTCATAATAGGGATTATGTATCCCGTTTCTTCTCTGAATGATGTTTTAACTTTCGCAATAATATGTAGGAATGGTAATAAATAGGGTTTATAATATTTATAAATTAACAAAAAGAGTGGTAAAGAATGGTATTTATGTAATAATGTTTTGTTTTCAAATAGTTTAGTAGTTTGATTGCTTTGGTGAACAATTTCTTAATAAGTGTATAAGTTGAAATTTTCCGAGAAATATTTAGATACATGATGATGCAAATAAGTTTTTTCTGTAAAAATAATGAGACTGCATCATGGTCATTTCCAAGAATAACATCTAAATAGTGTGGAGAACTGAAACGACCACTTTACATCTATCATTAACAACGCACTAATCACCATCTATCCAAAGAAATAGTTATACTTAGTATAATATTAACAGTCTTATCCCATCTATCCAATGAAATAATTATATTTACTATAATATTCACAATCTTTAGAAATTAACAAAGAATTCTCATTTGATATATATATATATATGAGAATGTTAGATTAAATATAAAATTTTAATAATGTTCCCTTATGAATCTTATTTTTCCATTATAAGTAAAATAGAATCTTATTATATTATTCCTTTATAGTTTATATATTATTTTATATTTTGACTGTGATATAATTTTTATATTTATTAATTATTTTAATTCATTAATGTTTTAAATAACCTTCATTTAGATATGGCTTTCTATTTATTTATTATTATTTTAATATATTATCATTAATTTCTCATTTAAAAATAAAATTTTAGGTAACCAATTTAAAATTTAATATTTTATTCACTGAGACATTTGTGTTACTTTTATACTATTTATTTTTAATTAAATTAATTAGTATTAGGTTTTTGTATTATTTTTTATTTTAAAGTTTTCCTTTTCCCGGAGACTATAACTTTTTTTATTTCAATTATGATAATTTAATAATAATATTATTATACTTTCCACAAACTATAATAAATCTTTTCTACGATTTAATTAATATGTGATATCTATAATTTTTTTAAAAATATCCAAATTATATTTTATATTTGTGATTATTCAATTTATATATTTATTTTGTGATATTATTTAGATTATTATAAAATTTTAATTATTATATTACAATAATGTGATCTCAATTTTAATTAAAATTATAATATAATAGGTTAATTTATAATCAATACTTTGTTTAGCATGTTTAAAGGTAAAATAAAATAATATAATAGTAATAGTGTTGCATTAGCATAGATTCATCTTAAATTTACATCTAGCCTTCCAAATATACCGAGCCGAGGGATCAAATCTCTCTAGATGTAAACTTTTTTGAGTGCAAAATTGAAAAGTTTGCATTTGAGTCCTCTCAATTCTTTTTAGATTTGGACCTAAGATGGATAGATCGTAATTTTAAGTAAAGGCTATTAAATTTTATTAAGTATAGTAATTTTTTTAGTACGAGGATATGTGCTCAACTTGGAGGTGACACATGTCCCTTTCAAATGAAAAATAAGATATTATCTAAATAAAGATAAACAAGGTTGTTTATAATAAAATGAAAAAATAGATTAACATGTTTAGCATGTAGGAGATATGGTCAAAATATCATAATCTGACTCAAAAATAACAAAGGTGAAATAAAAGAATTTTATATTAATTTTACTGAGAAATAAAGTAAATAAAAGTAAAAAAATGTTATACTTACATTTTAGCTAAAAACAAGATGTCTAAATCTTATACATTTTAGAAATGATTTAAAATACTTAAACTAATTATTTGAATATATATACTAACTAATTGAATTGAAGATTAGTCTCATATAATGTATATATAAAGGGTAAAAAGTTATATTAATGTTCTTAAAAAATTTATTTCAATGTCATTCCACCCATTCTCTTTCAAGATAGTTAATTACATCAATCTGTCATGGGCAATTAAATTATTCATACAGTCGAAAACCATACAAAAGTTGGAGTAGAGAGAACAAGAAACAGAAATAATGCACGTCTAGAACACTGCATGCTCTGACTATGTAATCTTCCACAATAGTATCAACATTGCTGCCAAAAACCAAGTAATAAAGCACAGCTCAAACTCCATGGAACTTGATCACAGACATGCAGTACCATAATAATGTGTTGTCACACTCACCTCCGCAAGTACTATGATACCAACCAATGTGAGTATGGGTTGATGTCCATTATGCAACATTATGATACCAACCAATGTGAGTATGGGTTGATGTCCATTATGCAACATCTTAAATATAGTTAAAGAAGCAATTTTTCCCTCTCTTGCAAAACTTAGATACTAGCTCCTATTAAAATCAAACTTCTTATAATATAATTATCATCAGTTTTCCAAGGTGCTTACCAATGACAGAATCTAATCGTCCACGCTCGCTCGGCTCAACATAGAATAATGTATTTCTTCGTCGCATTATCTTGACATACGTCTGCAAATGAGCAGGGACATCAGTGGAAACTTTTGTCAAACACTAACCAGGAAACACTCCAAACCAGCGAAGAAAAAGTTACCACACCAACGGAAAATTGACGCCCACTATTCACACCCGACTGCTACACATATTAGTTGAAAATTGTCCGTCTCCTTCATGAGTACATGAAGTCCATGATCACATTTGATTTCAAATTTTGTTTTAAGGTAGCACAACACTGCACCAAATATGGAAAAGCTTTCAATCTTGCGTTCACACCCGGGAAGCTTCGTCCTTCACTATTGCTGCCACCCGTCTCGATTAGGAAACCTGCTGATGTCAGCTCGGCCAGTGCAAAATATGGTCATATGATGGAAAGCATTGATTAATACGAATAATTTTAGAAAATACAATCATGACACAAACTACAGGAAAGAGACTACAAAGTGTAACAGAATCTGATATCCATTCGATACATTAGAATTCTGCCCTGCACACCGGGAACCACTTGGTAAAAGTACAGTAAACTCAAAATTTTGAGATAATGTGAAAAGTTACACAACGAACCCTCCACTTTATCTAACATTTTATCGAACGATCAAAATTCAATACACAGAAAGGCATAATTAACCTATTAATAAATCACAAATGGCTCATAAAATGATGAATATGTGAGCAATTTCCACGCAGGAGGTCAGCCAAGTCGCAAATCTCAAACTGCATCTCAACGTTAATCATGAAGTGCAATGATTTTTATACGAGAAAAAGTTTAGTCAAAAGGAGCACAAACGCCATTCATACCTGCCTACACAGTCGATAGATTCAAATTAGATATTCCACCTGGGCATAAATATTAGAAATACATATTAAATTATTAAAAGGAAGATAATCGTTGAGTAATGGGCTCGGTGGGATTTGAATTACAATAACGTCCCGTGACAAAGTCAATAATCTAAGTTTACAGTAACGTCATAATAAAATATCTTTGATTTACATTGTCCTACTTTTCTTGAATGGCATTTTATATCGTGTATTCACTTAAAATTCCACTATATTGAGGTCAATTAACACATTCTAATTAAATAGTATTTTTATACGGTGCGTTGACCTGAGGTTTATGTATCTTGTTTCTTCTCAGAAAGAGGTTCATCTTTCCAATTTTCACAATAATATCTAAGAATCGTAGTAAATAGAGTTTATAATTATTTATAAAATTAATAAAATAACGATGTTTATTAATATCAAGAATTTTTTGTTTGGAAATATCTTAATCCGTGTGGTTTGGTGAATATTTTCTCTATTCTAAATTTTTGGAGACAAATCTTTGGAGACATGATGTAACTAGTCTTTTATTTTTATATTGTAATTTTGGTGTTGAGGTTACATCATTATCATTTCCAAGAAGAACACGCAAGTAATGTGAGAAATTGAACCAATTACTTAACATCTATCCTTCTGCGAATCTCTTCTGCATTCTTCCTCGATGGGCGGATCTCTTCTGCGTTCTTCTTCTCGCAGATCTCGCAGATCTCAACTTCTGCTTCCTCCATAATTTCGCACATTCTTTGATTTGTCGTTTTACCTTTACGGTGAGGTTTCCTTCTGGCACTCTTCAGGGGAAACAAGTTGCTTTTCAACATTTTGCTGCGCCTCTCGATAATCTTCAAGAGAGGGTTTAGCTAACACACCATCACCGGTTTCCTGCGGCGTCGCACACTTGATTTGGCGGGGAAGCATCTTCAGAGGGTTTGCACAGTAACGCCCTTGCTCAGCTTACTGGGTACTCGCTTGAAGGTGCTGGAGATAATTCTGGACTCTCGTTCTCGACACCGGATTCTAGCTTCTCCCGGGTGCATAATTTGCCTTTTCTTTACCTGAAAGAGATCGTCTGCGGTTCGTCTGCGGTATCAATGATCGTCTGCAGTTCGTATCTCTTCAGATCTGCGGTTGAGCTGCACGAACTTCATATCTTTTGATCAAATCTTTTGTTAAGCTGCGCGGAACTTCATATCTCTTAATGAGCTGGGCGAAACTTCATATCTCTGGATCAGATCTATTGTTGAGTTGGGCGAAACTTCATATCTCTTGATTCAGATCTTCTCTTAATCAGATCTATTGTGGAGTTAGTTTTCGGTATAGATCTGCGGCATTGAATTGAATCTGCAGTATAGATCTGGTGCAGATCTGCGGTATAGATTTGGGGCCTGCTCGCATTTACAGTTTATTTCACGGCTAGGTTTTAGATCTGAGGCTAGATCTAGGCGGCTAATTTCTGTGGTCAGATCTAATCTTATCTTCTGTCTTATTTGTCTGCGGCTGGGCTCTACGAGCAAGTAAAATATGGCTCTGAGCTTCGCAAAAATAACTAGTGGCTCATCCGCCTCTGGAGGGCAATCTCCTGCCCATATCGTGAGTGAAGCCCCAGCTCCCACTATCCAAGTGGTCCAGGACTCAGTCGATGAAGCTTTGAAGTTCTCTGAAAGTGCC
>APFE030658060.1:19646-36027 GCA_000404065.3 Pinus taeda
GTTCATGTGTGTGCCTTATGTGTGATGATCTGTTCTATGTTACTGCATCTGTTAACTGATAATATGGTTGATAATGTTGTAATGCACTCATTGAAGATCAATTAACTTAATCATAAGAAGTTGTGGAAGTAGCAGATATGAATCAGGGTTTGGAAATGAAAAAGTTTTGTTAATGTGATAATACTGATTCACCCGCCCCCCCCTCTCAGTATTATTTCCAACATTTGGTCTGTCCATTTGTTTGAGGGTGGTATGCTGAACTGAAACTAAGGTTGGTACCTAGTTTCTTCCAAAGAGTTCTCCAGAAATGGCCAACAAACTTTGTATCTCTATTAGACACAATACTTATAGGCAATCCATGCAACCTTACAACTTCTGAAAAAAATAGATTAGCAATATGTGTTGCATCACCGGTCTTTTTACATGCAATGAAATGTTCCATTTTAGAAAATCTATCTAGCACAACATAAATGGAATCATTTCCTATTTGGGTTCTAGGTAATCTCAAAACAAAATCCATACTAACCGTATCCCATGGTCGGTCTGGTATTGGTCATGGCTGGTACAATCCTGTATTTTGACTTCTTCCTTTAGCATGTTGACATATCCTGCACTTCTCAACAAATTTCTTAACATCAGTTTGCATCTTTGCCCAATAGTGAAAATCATTTACCTGAGAAACGGTTTGTCTTATCCAAAATGACCCGATAATCTTGCACTATGTTTCTCCTTGATTATGTTTTCCCTCATAGAACATGTGGGAATGCATAATTTTTTACCTTCAAACAATAAACCTCCTAGGATAAGATAATCTAACCATTGGATTCTATTATGAACTATTGTATTTTGTATAATTGCATAAATATCTTTGAATTCTGCATCATCTTTATACATATCAACCATTTCTTCAAATCCTACAACCCTAACTCTTAATTCTTGTATAATGGAACTTACCCTGATTAAAGCATCAACAACTTTGTTCATCTTACCACTTGTGTGTTTTATACAAAAGTAAAATTCTGTAAAAGCTCTACCCACTTGGCATGTTTATGGTTTAATTTTGGTTGAGTTTTTATAAACTGCAATGCATGATTGTCAGAGTACAATACAAACTCCTTTGGTAGTAAATAATGTCTCCATTTTTTTAAAGCTTACACAATAGCATAAAATAATTTATCATAAGAAGAATACTTATTCTTATCTTCATTTAGTTTCTCACTAAATTAGGCTATTGGTCTCTGTTCCTGACTTAAAACTACTCCAATTGCAACTCCACTAGCATTAGTTTTAACTTGGAAAACTTTCCCAAAATCAGGTAAAGCTAATATTGGTTTTTTTGTAATTTTCTTCTTCAAAAACTTAAAATTTTAGTCTGTTGCTTCTATCCACTTGAATGGATGATTATTCTCTTTGATTGTTTCTATAATTGGTGCACAAATCTGACTAAAGCTTTTGATATATTTTCTATAAAAACTTGCAAGACCATGAAAGCTTCTTACCTCAAACATGTTTCTTGGAGTAGGCCAGTTCCAATTTTCTTGGACTTAATCTGGATCCATTTTCAAACCTTATTTAGAAACTACAAATCCCAAATAGATTAATTCTTCTTTCATGAAACTGCATTTCTTCATATTTATCAGCAATTTCTCTTTCTATAGAGTTCTTATAACTAACTTAAGATGCTCCAGATGTTCTTCTTTGCTTCTACTAAAAAATAGAATATCATCAAGACAAACAATAACAAAATTTCCTACATATTCCTTCAAGACTTCATTCATCAATCTCATGAATGTGTCAGGTGCATTAGTGAGTCCAAAAGGCATCACTAACTACTCATACAGCCCAATGTTTGTTATGAAGTCTTCCATTCATCTCCTTCTCTAATCCTTATTTCATGATATCCACTCTTCAGATCTATTTTAGAAAAATGCTTTGACCCACTTAAAAAATCCATCAAATCATCCATGCGTGGTAAAGGAAATCTATACCTAATATTCATCTTGTTTATGGTTCTGGAATCTATACACATACGCCATTCAACACTTTTCTTTGGACTGAGTATTGTTGGTACAACACATGTACTAATACTCTCTTCGATTAATCCCTTATCCATTAGTTCTTGCACTTGTCTTCCAACTTCTACATTTTCTTGAGGAGTTAACCTATATGTTGCTTTGTTTGGCAAACTTGCTCCAGGTATTAGATTAATATGATGACTAATACTCCCAATTGGTGGTAATGCATTTGTCAACTCATCCACAATAATATCTACAAAATCATTCAACAGAGTTTTGATTTCTTCAGATAAAACATCTAAGTTTATGGAACTTAAAATTACATTAGGTCTCCTTATGATAGCAAAATGCATATGTTCATCCTTCTTGACTTCTTGTAGCAATTCTTTCCCACTCATCAACATAACACTATTTCCAGGATACCTACTTCATCCTTTAATGGCAGCAGTGTGTGGTTATTTCAATCCTTCTCCAGAGTGTAAGTATTTCTTCTCCCATCATGAATAGCTTTCCAATCAAACTACCAAGGTCCTCCCAACAACACATGGCATACATTCATTGGAATTACATCACACAATATCACATGCTTATAAGTACCGATCTGTATCTCTACCTTGCATTGTTCTGTCACAATAATCTGATGTCCTTTTTGCAGCCATGATACTTTGTAAGGAGTAGGGTGTACTATTTTCACTAGTCCTAACTTGTCCACCATTTATGTAGAAACAAGGTTATCAGTGCTTCCACTGTCAATTATCACTTTACAACATTTTCCTTTGGACTTGCATGTAGTTCTGAATAAAATCTTCCTCTGAGCTGGTTCTCCTGTCTCTTTCTTTGCTTTAAGCAATACCCTTTTTCGCAACAAGGATTGTCCTACTTTAGGTAATTCTTCCTTGTTTGAAATTTGATGTTTTTCTTCCTTTTCCTTAGCCACATTCACATCCCATTGATTTGTTTCTCTATTATGAGGACAATCTCATGATCCATGTTTCCATTCTCCACATGTGTAACACTGAATTTCTCTTCCTCGGCCTCTTCCTCTGGGTGCAAATATTCCTCTACTAAAGTCTCCTCTCTGTGGTGGTCTACTACTTGAACCTCCTGCTTCACCCTAAGGGTGTTGAAATCTTGATCTGGTAGTTCCTCTACCTCTTTTTGAACTTTTTCCTCTATTCCTCTCATTTTTCTTCCTCAACATCTTCTCCTCTGCCTTCAAATCTGCTTGATAGGTATCTTCAATTGTCTTCAAATTCAGCAAGTTGATTTCATCCTGTATGTCATATCTCAACCCATTTATGTATCTGGCTACCTTTTGTACATCATCCTATACATGTCTTGCTATAATGCTCAGCTTATACAATTCTTCTATATACTCTTTGACATACATACCTTTTTGTCTCAAATTTTGTAACTGTCTGAAAAGATTTAACTGACAATCTTTTGGCATAAATTTGGCTTTCAATCTACTTACCATTTTATCCCATTGTTTGATCTTGGACTTCCCTTTTCTTGCTCTAGATGGTTAGAGTTCATTCTACCAGATAGCTACATGACCCTTCAATCTGGTCGCTGCAAATTTCACCTTCTTTTTGTCATCAACCTCCTCATAGTCAAAATACTTGTCCAATGAACTAATCTAGTCCATTAACTCTTCCACATTGAGATTCCCATCATACAGAGTTATTTCCACTTTTGGTCTTCCACTTTCTTTAGCCAATATCTTGAGAACTTTGGCACCTTCACTTTCAACCTCTTCTTCTTCCTCAGAAGATTTTTCTGTCGCACTGGCATGTCCTTCATTAGGTGCTTTCCTCTGAGTAGTCTCCATTTTCTCCATCCTTGTACGCAGATTTCTGATCTCATCTAACATAACTGCATTCACTACAGGTCATCCCTGGCCTATGCCAACTCCTCTCCTCAGTGGCATGTTTACTGTAGCAGACTTAATCCTTGCTCTGATACCAAAAATGACATAGGAGGTTGATGAAAATGGGGTGGTAGTATGGAATTAGACTACTGGTTAACTTTCTAACCAATCAACTGCATGTTGATGGATCTTGTATGTGGATTTTTCCCGAGGGTCCCACTTACTTGACCAATCATTATCGGTCCCTTGTTGACTTCTCCTTTCATCAAACACTTCAATCCATGTCATTTATTTCTCTCCTTTAGATCTAATGGATATCGCATCGTCCACTCACCAACTATCCCAAACGATCTCCACCATCGATGTGACCCATCCAACCAAATGATTAATGCACAATCTCGTTCAAATTCTTGCACGACCAATATCAGGTCAAGATCGCTTGAGAAAAGTAGATTTCTCATGCTACATGTCACCCACTTAGGTTAATTGCGTGAAATTTAGGAATACCGCTTACCACCTTTAGGACGCGTGAGAATCCACTTCCCACTTATCAAATACTACCACGTGCTAAATTCACACTTTTAATAAAGATGCTTAAGGAAATTTTAATTCTTACGCTCAATATTAAGCATTAATATTAATCAACTGTGATATTCAATAAAATGTATGAATAGAGAAAAATACCCGATTAGGGTTCATAATGCTGATACATGATCATAAGATAATTTATGCACCAGAAAAGTGCGTCCACACCACACTTCAATCAACTATTCAACCAAATGGAAATTACAGAGTCATGGCCCTCTCAGCTCGATTACAATAGTTTTTCTAACCTCTGTTCAATCTCAAACCCTATCTCTCACTCAAACTCTCGCTTACTCATTATGTTCTTGATTATCTCCTCTCTCTGTCATTACATTCTTTCCACTTTTATGAATCAAATCCTATACTAACTGCATTGACAACTCAATCTCTATTTTTATCAACTCAACCATTAAATCCCAATTTTCAAGATCTGATACACACCTATACTAACAACTTATCTCCTATTCTAAAAATAATAAAATATTCTTAATTATTACAATAGTTGGAGTAAAGATAATTTTCGAGAGATCCAACCCCAACTGTGTCCAACCATATCTACTAAGAATTGATTTTGACCACTCAGGTCAATGAAATTCATCTCTTGTTAGCCATAACATGTGAACATACAATCTCATTGTCAGCTAAGTATGGATGCTCCTGCATCATGATGTTTCATGTTTTATTATGTATTTTAATCTAGAATGGGGCAAACATGTGACAACAATCAATAAATCATTTTCAATAAGTTATTTGCATAGGTGTCGACACTCACTATGTATCAACAATACAAAGGTGTGGGTTCATTACATTGGTGATAATCTTTTGCATTATTTGACTTGGGTAGAGGTAGAGGCGTATTTCTAGTTATACATGTCCATTCCACAGTCCCTTTTAGGTCCTCAATATGAATGGAGTTTTTTTATATTGACAACGTTAATTGTGCAGTTGTTATTATTGGTTTTAGAAGCTTTATTTTTACATAAGAAACTAAATTTGCATCATTTGAGAAATGTTAGCGAATGGGGACATTTAAAGGGATGTCCAAATATCTGGAAGAAAGCATACAACAGGATGTGATGGTTCATATTTTTTTATGTAAACCACCTACAAAGAATCCAATAACACAAGTAAATATTTCTAGTGGAACCTCTTAGTGCCTTTACATTGTTTGAAGAAATATTTATTTTCTAGATGCCTCTTAGAGAATGATTATGTTTATTATGCTTCTCAAAATAACACTCAAAATATGCAACACATTTAAAAAATTTCAAGGGTTATAACCAATGGGTAGAATCAAGGGAGAAATAAGTGACATATCAGGGATTTAGCATGCAACATTATAAACCAAGGAATGAAGTTGGGCTAGCTCATATATTCATAAGTTTTGAGAGGTCAACCGTAAAATGTAATAACCCTTGGTTAATTTTGTATGTAATTAAAAAAATGATAACCAAGATCCTGGGACATGTATTCCAAGCAGAATGTTGGGAAAAATAGAGTGATGGGGATCATTGGTGATTAACGAAAGGTTATGATAATTAGCAAAGGAAAAGAGGCATTAATTAACATTTGATTTATGAAATAATGGATAATAGGAGGAAAGGAAGATGAAAGGTCAAAAATTTGCATGTGAGGAAAATTGAAGGAAAAATGAAGGGAAATAAAGAAAATATAGGCCTCAATTATAAAAAGACATCAAAGGATCAGTTCACATATTTTGACAGTTATATGGTTGAGATCTCTCTTTATTCTCTCACTCTCTAACACTCTTTCCCACATAGAGTTTTAATGGAGGGCTCTTGGAGCATTTTGGCATACTTTGGATTTGGAGAAGGAAGGAGAAGGAAAGCAGGAAAGCGCAAGGGAGCAAGTGGATTAGTAGCTACACCTAGATTTCTTTGCAGCTAACATGTTTCATGTATGATTTCTTTGATGCATGGTAAATGCATGTGATTATTTGGTTATAAACTATTATTAGCATGGAGGATTACGTTAATTGACAATGGTTTTATCCTTTCCTTTCCATTTCCTTGATAACAATGGTGTTGTGGGTTTTCCATTTTATTTTTTTCTAGTTGGTGATCATAATTCCTTATGGTTGTGGGTTGGAACAAACATTTTGGAAGCCCCAAAATAACTTGGTTTGAGTTACTAGTCCTTGAGCCTAGTTTGGAAAAATTATCTACAACCCTTGCTGAGTTGTGTTATCAAAACAATGCAAAAGTTTCTCGGAAAGACATCTCAATTTGCACTTCCCGCAAGCAACACCAAGTAAGCCTCCAACTGGTCAACTAAAGAGTTCAACCAAGTAGTGACCTCAGGCCTCACTCCTCCAAAAAATTGTGCAGAAGCTCCCAAGTATGCCTGCTTTCACTGACTGATGAAACTATGCTAACATGTCGAGCAGAGACTCATTGCCTATCATTGACTACCCTCAAGCATAACACAATTATTCCAGCCAGTCACCCAGCCAGCCAACCTTTTTCTCCTCCTGAAAACTATGTAGTTTCCATGAATAGTATCCCAGCTGCCCAGCATCTTGCTCAGCTCAGAAACTGCGTCGGGATGTCCTGCAGGACAACCTCCTAGCTCTGTGCAGTTTTTTCTAGTAGCCTCCCATAGCCCACTACTAGCTCCTTAAAGAAATTACATAAATTTTTCCAACAACCTCTTGCAATATGCTACCAGCTCCTCAGAGAAATCACTTAGTTTTCACTACCAATCTCCCCCTGCTTCCTGCACTGTCTCCCTAAAACAATTTTACATATCTACCCTCTAGCTGAACGAAATCCCGCAAGAAGTCATTGTCAATTTGGATTTCCCATCTCACCCTCTCAGTGACCTCTGCGCAATTTTCATGGACAATGCCTGAAGCCCCCATCCCGTCCCGAAATGTGCTCCGCGTAGTTTCAAAGCCTTTTCCTCTCTCCTGATCACCTGCATTCGAAAGTGAAAGACAATGCATCATGGTAGACTAGTATATTTCTAGATTTTATGTCATCTCCTCATGAGTGATTATAGATACAGGTACATGGATGAGACATGGCACAATGACAAATGGATGAACAGGAAGTAGATGCAAGGAGACTTGTTCGCTAATAGACAAACACATTGAGCATGCCAAATTACAAGTGGGGGAGATACATGCACATGCAACATCAAGCAAACATGAAGACCATGGAAGACTCTGTACACCTTGCCATATAGAGGTGAAGCTATGATACACCAAGAGCACATGCATCACTTGGCAACACTGCAAATTGACATGCATGCCACCAGCAACATGAACATACTAGCTCTGTTGTGTCAGTTCATGTCATGAGTCATCTTGGCCACATCATTATTGTGGGCCATACTGTTGTATAGTATGTAATGTAACATGGAAGTCCAGGAGACCCACATGTAAATCTTAAGAGTCATGTAAAGTTGAAGGGTCATGTAATTAAAAAAATCATGAGGGAAGTTGAATACTCACAAGGGCCAGTTTTACCCTTGGCTATAAATATCCCTCATTTGTACATGGAAAAGACTTTTCACCTTGGCTCCTCCCACATAGCCTTGAGCATCTGCAGTATTTTCTTTGAGGAGCGAGTAGTGGCTCCAATTCCCTATTGTCGATGTTAGTGATGTAATGGTGTACTTTAGTTTCTTAGAACTTTCACTTAATTCAGAAGCTTGATAATAGGCCAACACGTTTTCACACCTGTATTGTATTTGTTTGTAACGCTATTCTTTGGACACTTTTAATGTGTGTTTCGTTATCCTATATTAAGAAAGTTGAACTACTTCAGCTGTTCTTATACATATGCTTATGAAAATGTGTTGTATAAGTTGTTAATGTTGTCTCTCCCATGTGAGCTATCCCGCCGGACACTCAACATAACATTCTCATAAACTTGTTATAACGACCATCGCACTCGTGGGGATTACTCTGATGGGTGTTGTACGTGTAATCTATTCATTGATTTTTTTTTATTGCCTCATCCATGTGGACTATTGCACCAAACATTGTGCATATCTTGTTGTGTTGTGTGTTTCTGAAAGAGTTGGGACTATTCACTTTCGACTTGAGACTCACTTCCACCCTCTCCCTTCGCGTTGAAAGAACATTGACACAAGTAACACTAAGCACTCACCGTGCATGCAAACCTTGTTGTTCAAAGAAAAAGAAGACCACTCCCATGTGAGGAAAAGAAAGAGCTAATGCAAACCTTTAAGATAATGCCAATTGGGCCATCATACTAGATGGAACTCCTACAATAAATGGTGTGAGGTCTAGCAAGAATTCATACCAGGGAGATCCCCTAAATTTTGACAGGTCCAACACCATCAAAAAAGCCATGATTTTTTTTTTGTTTACTCCATGATATCCCACATTCAAGTTTGGAATATGGTGCGAGGATGATTGACTGAAAGAGAGATTTGGTTCAGCCCAATTTATGGTCGGGTGGTACATGGATGTCCCTGACTTGGTTGGATTTTGTGTATGATAATAAGAGTTACTTCCCTATTGTATTCTATGAGTATTTTATTTGTTATTATGTCGATTTGATGGTTTTTCTGTCATGGTGATTATTCCATTTATAACCATGGTTCCATAACAAGTTCTACCTATGAATACTGACATGTTTTGATTAGTTTATGAATTTTTATTGATTTCATGAGATAATAAATGCTATGGAATCTATTTTGAGAGGAAATTAGACTTTCTTGATGATTCTAAGATAAGTAGCAGACCCCTATGTTCAAATATGAATTCATCACCTATATATTACGTGTTCTCAATATGTTTAATAAAATGAATGTCATGGTTAGCCCTAGAAAGTTCCATTGTTTGATCAAGTTTGGTAGGGATGGTTTTATTAATGTCATTTAACACTTTGGAATGTTTCATTTAGTTTCGGGTAGTGATCTAGAGACGAGCCCTGAAAAGATGGTCCAAAATATGCGACTACATGCTTAAAACTGCCAATTTTGGGCCATAGTCGCACCCTTCCAAGATTATTAATCTGGTTGGAGGCCTTTTCATGCATGCAGTTGTGGGTCTAGGTCATTGAAAAGGTACTCCATCTTAGGGTTTGGGCACCTGAAATGGTTGTCTACCTCTTGGGGGTCCTATAGCTCCTAAGGAATGTCATTAAAATTTCATATTTTTTAGTCCACTTCCTTTATCTTATCTAGGAGTTCAAGTAATGTCATAGTATCCCTTAGCTTATGTTTGCCCTAGAAGGCCATTAAAACTAGGTAAATGTGGCAGGGGAGGTTACAAATCGGTATCAAAGCTCCCAGGTTCAAGCACATGGACTAGATGTGCATAATGTGTTTGTCATGCATGCATGTTAGTTTTCTATGTGTTCATTATGCATGCATTCTAAATATCATTGTTCCATTTGTGTCATCATGTAGAGGTTGATGATGTTGATGATTTAGATGACTGATATATTGATTCCATTGTGTATATATACATATGCTATGGTAACATGGATTGATCTCACAGACAATATAACCTCCCCTAAACTTCATTGGGGTATCTTGATTATGTTTATGTTTGTTTTATCTAACATGATATGTTTGTAGGAAGTAGAAGATCAAAGTTGACAAGAAAAATGGTGGACTATAGTTCACGTGATTCTCCCTATAGATCAAATAAGAAACATGGTGATGATTACTTCCCTAACATAACAAACAGATTGAGAAGTTTGAAAGTAGAGATCAGGAGTTGTAAGGAAGATAATGATAGAATAATTCAGCCATAGGAAAGGTTTGGAAAGGAACGAGAAAAGCAAGCATAAGTCAATGCAGTCATCCCTTAGATTTTGTCAAATTTGCAAAGACAGGGACCAATTAAGTTCAGTCATGGATATGAGGAAAGGACCAATGGGGCATATGGTAGCAGGTGTCAGTGGTGATACAAGTTTGGTAGGCATGATACAGTTAGAGATGGTAGACTTTTTATGCACCTAACAAGAGGGGTAATGACTATGTGTTCTATTCTAGTTCTAGTTCAGAGAGACAATATCATCATCACCATCACCATTCATATAGGAGGAGGGATAATTATTAATTTTAGAAGGAACTCAAGAAAGAAAATCGTCCTACATTTGAAGGGAATGAAGAATTCACATGATGTAGAAGCTTGGTTTCTTTGGATGAATAATTTCTTCAGATTGCATGACTACTCATACAATAAGAAAGCCAAGACAACTACATCCAGTCTTAAAGGAAAAGCAGATAGTTTGTGGGAATATGTGAAGAATGTCAAAGGTATTTGAGAAGAGGATTTGTCTTGTAGTGAATTCGAGAGACTTTTCGAGAAGAATAATCTATCTGAAGGATACAATGATGATAGAGTGAAGGAGTTTTATGAGTTGAAGATGGGATATATGACCGATGAAGAGTATACCATAAAGTTCTTGGATTTGTTGAGATATGTGCCTTATCTTAAGGAGGATAAATATGTAGCAACCCTTGACAAAATTCCATGTAAATAAAGTTAATAAAGGAAAAATAATAACCAAGGTCATGGGACACGTATTCCAAGGTGAGTGTTGGGAAAAAAATCCTATTGTGGATGTTCATTTGGTTTATTATGGCTAAATGAAATTGGAAAATGAAAAAGGAAAAGGATTTGGAAAGGCGTGAGACATTAATTGACATTTTATTTATGAAAATAATTGAAATTAGGAGAAAAGGAAGCTAAAAGGTCACATGTTGCATGTGAGGAGGAAAATGAAGGAAAATAGGAAAATTGAAGAAAATAAAGGCCTCAATAATAAAAAGACTTATGAGGATCAGTTAGTACCTTTTGTTAGTTTAGTTTTGGAAGTCTCTCTCTATTCTTTCTCTCTCTCTCACTCTTGGACTAAGTTTTCTTGGAGAACTCGAGCATTAAATCAAGAAAGCAAAGGAAGGACCAAGAAGACAAAGATCAAGCAAGGAAGGGTAGGATCAAGTGGCTACAGTAGAATTAGTTGTAGGTATCAATCTGCATATGTGATTTACTTGTTGGTTTTTTCATGGATGGTACATGAATGTGTGTATGTGGTTCTCTTGTTTTCATTGGAATGGGTTTTGCAATTTGCCTTGCAATTTGCAGATAGCCATGGTGTGATGGGTTCCCTTGTATTTGGTTGAGCTAGATTGTCGGATGGTTTCTAAACTGAGTGTGGTGTTCTCTGAAATAAAGAATAGAAAGCCTAGTAATCCATGACCTGGACTGGGATAATGGTAAATCTAGATTTTGTGTGCGTTGGTGGGCATAGGAATCTTTGATTGGTGAATGGTAGGATATATGGTAAATCATAGAGGTGTGTGCCCTCAATCAGAACTAGGAATCCTTGATTAGTGAATGTCAATATATATTATAAATCCTGGAGGGTGTAGTCTTATTTAGGTGTAGGAATCCCCAATCGTAATATGGAGGGATATATGGTAAAGCCTAGAGACTAGGAGATAGGAAAATTCCTCATGATGTAGGTGGAGAAATCTGGTGGCATCCATGCTCGTTTAGGGCCTAGTTATCTGATGGGGATCATGGTAATTTAATCTTGAGGAAACCTGGTTTGGTTTGGTTTTGAGTCCCACATTCATGCATGGAATATGGCATGGGGTTGACTAGAGGAAAGAAAGATTTTGTTCAGCCAATATATACTTAGGTGGTTCATGGGAGTCCCATACCTGGTTGGATTTTATATTCATTAATAATAGTTTCATCTCCTTGGTATTTCATGTGTGAAGGTATTGCCTTGTATGTGGATTATATGGCTAGTATATCATTGTCAGTTTTATTGGTTATATGCTGGTTATGAGTATGTTTTATGACAGACATGATGTATGCATCTCATCATGTTTCGATTAGTAATTGAAAGGACAATGAATATAAGACCTAATAGATGATAATAAAACTATTTTTATATGGTAATAATTCTTCTTTATGAATATCAAATAAGAATGAGACCCATATGTTCATATATGTTGATAGACCTGTAGAATGCATATTTGTGACATGTTTGATGAAATTCCTATCATGCCAATAAGGATCCAATCAATTCATTAATAAAGTGTTTCAATTAGTACCTTGATTCCAATGTTATTTATCATTTCTAAAAGTTTCATGAATTTATGGGTGGTGGCTTGAGTCCTGGCCGAGAAAACATGCACAAAATCTATGGTTGCTAGCTTAGAAATAACTGTAAATTTTTACAATCAATGGCATGCCCATGCTATGGGAGTGACTAGAAGGCCTCAGCCACATCCATGTCTTGTCATTGGAGTGATTAGTGGTCCTAAGTAGTCCAATTTGAAGTTTCCTTAGGGTTTGATCACCTGAAAGGGATGATTGGCTTCTTAAGGTTATGTACCATGTGTGGAATGTCAGATTGGGTTCATTTTGTCGATTCCACTTCCTTAACTATACATTGGGAGTTGAGTCACATCATATTAGCCTCTCGTCACATGTTTACCCCAATAGACTGGTTAACTTGGGAAATGTGGGAGGAGGGCGTTACAAAAGATAAAATTGAGAGATTCATCTGTGGGTTGCTGGTGTTATTCAAAAAAAGGATTGATTTTGATGAGCCTATATCATTGGATGAAGCCATCAGGAAGTTGAAGAATTTTTATGAGAAATCAAAGGGAAAGAGTGAGTCCAATAAAGATTGGAAAGGTAATCATAAGAATAGGAAATTGAGCTAAGAAGAGATGAAAACCACATGATACAGATGACAAGGAAAATGCAGCACCATATAAGAAGTTCAATACATCTGAAAAAGGTAAGGGAATTTAGTCTACGGAGCAGAACAAGGGTGAGGGAAGGAAACCTTTACAATGTTGGACTTGTGGCAAGGATCATGGTAGGATCCATAGCATTAGGATGCCAAACCACAAATTTACAGTGCTCAGGAGTTGTAAAAAGTTGGTGATGTTCGATAGAGTATTCCTCATATTTATGTAGCATTGGATAATATGCATGATGAACATCATGCATCTATTATTGAGATGGAAGGTAAGATTTGTGATCAAGTCATTTTTATTTTGATTGACCCTGGATTTAACTATAGTTATATTAGTCCTAACCTAGTGGATAAGTGTCATTTGAGTAAATAAGTGCATGTAGAGTCTTGGTTGGTGCAGTTGGCTATATGTACTAAGAAAATAGTTCATCATTGGGTAAGATCTTGTGCATTAGAGTTAAATGGTACGTCTATATCAATGCATCTAAATGTGCTTTCGTTGGGATATTACAATATGTTGTTGGGTATGGGCTAGTTATACATTCATGATACTAAAGTATATTTCTGTGATAAGGATATTGAGTGCTTGGATAGTAACAAAGAAAAGAGAATATTGTAGGGTAAGAAGAAGCCTACATTAGTGAGAATGGTTACAGTTATGTGGGAAAAGCACAGTAGTAGGAAAGGATGTGTATTTTTTGCAGTTCATATTTCTAGTGATAAAGGTAAGGATGTTGAGGATGTAGGAGTCTTGAAGAGGTATTTGGTTTTGAAGGAATTTCAAGCTATGTTTCTAGCTGATATATCAAAGTTACCACCTCATAGGGAAGTGGACTTTTCTATTGAGTTCATACCAAGAGTAGCATCAGCATTGAGGGCATGTTACAAGATAAGAACTCCACAATTGGTGGAATTGAAGTTTCAATTGAAGGAAATTCTTGACAAGGGATACATTAGGCCAAATGTGTCACCTTGGTCTAGACTAGTGTTGTTTGTGAAGAAGAATGATGGTACTCTCAGGTTTTGTATCGATTAAAGGCAAATGAATAAGGTGACGGTTAGGAAAAGGTACCGTTCGCCACAAGTTAATGACTTGTTTGATTATAGTAAGGGAGCAATAGTGTTCTTGAAGATTATTTTGAGATCAAGATATCATCAGGTACACATCAAAGAAGAGGAAATCTACAAGAATTCTTTGCAAACTAGGTATCGGCATTATGAGTTTGTTGTGGTTCCTTTTGGTTTGACTAATGGTCCATCTACTTTCATGTGTTTGATGAATAGTTTGTTTCATGCTTACCTGGAAAAGTTTGTGATAGTATTCATTGATGACATATTCATATATTTATATATTTTAAGAAAGAGGAAGAGCATGCAGAACATATGGAAGAAATGTTAAGACTATTGAGAGAGCATTAGTTGTATGCCAAACTTCGTAAATGTAGTTTCTTTTAGACATAAGTTCATTACTTGGGAAATGTGGTTTCTAAGGATGATCCTTACTTATGCAGGAGCACAACAAAATACATATATAAAAATAAACACAAAGATGTAGCATAAAAAAATCTTCATTTAGTTAATATCAAAGAACTGAAATATGCTTACAAGCAGAATGGAAATAAACTAGCTCGGGTGATGGTAGCTTATCTCTGAGAAGAGATGTAGTGGCTACATTCCTCTTAACTATGTTACAATGAGGCTCAAGGGCCATTTTATTATTTAAAAATAAATTAAAACCCTAAACAACCAAAACCCTAAGCCCAGGAGATGGAACGATGAGAGTTTGTGGGCCCTGTTCGGGTTAGTTGGGCAACAAACTTGTATGGGTCGTAACTTGGTCATATGATCTTCAATTGGCATGTAAAATACCTCGTTGGAAATATATCTCTAATTATTGTAGAATTTGTGGGAGGCACTTACCTATGGCTATGGGCCTTTTGCAGAGTTCAAAAAAATTTCATTTAAGGGGTCAAAATAGCTACAAAAGTTTAGGATCCAAAAAACTGCTAAAAATAGGAAATGTTGATATCATCAAGTGAATTGATGAGAATGACTAGAGGTACAAGTGTAATAGGTGGGTGGTAACCAATGTCCACCTAGATTAGTCCTACCCCCTTTGGAAGAAATGGTCCCCATTGTGTGTATATCCTCCATGAGGTGAGGAAATTTTCGTTGAACCTAGTCCCTGGTGAACCACTTGCCCTAATGAAAGAGTTGGCCTACTTTGACAACATGATATAGGTGGATCCTTTGCTAAAGAATATTCTTGATATGTGTGTTCATGATCCTATCAGTTCTTGCCTTTTCGATGCATCTTGTGTTGAGCTCTATTAGTGTCAGCTACTCAACAAAATCATATGTCTCCAACAATGGGGGGAAACATGGTTGCAATCGGTTCACATTAAATACTAGTTGTAGGATAAGGAAGGATGGATTGTTGAGCTCAAAGAAATTTTCCCTTACAACCTTGGTGATGGTGTATGACCCATATCAGAGCGGGTAAAGCTTACAGTGGGTCCCAACGATGCGATCCTTCTACAAATGAACCAAACTTTGTCGCTGTTATAGACATATTTGGGCACTGCAACCCCAATATTATATGTCAATAAACTAGGGCTCTTTAAACCCTAAAAGTGTTTTTTCATACCCTAAAGGATCATGGTCAACTGATTACATCATTCCCCAAAAGTTCCAACTGAAAAACCATCCATAACTGCCCAAAATAGGACCATACTGATTGCTCCACTATCAAGTTGTGATGCATACTGACTCCTACACTAGCTAGGTGTGATGCATACTGAAGAGGCCTTCTATAAGGTGCGATGAGCGATGATGGACAATTATCCTAGACAGTTTGCTAAGTGGATGCTCATGGAATCTTCTGGAAACTTTTCCTATGACACTTACTTCTCTAAATTCTCCCAGGGATGAGTAAGAGATCCAGGAAATCTCCAAGTGGAACCAAAAACAATAAGTGGAATGAGAGTAATCAAAACCCCAGAGATGACTCAGCCCCCTTACACACATCTATAAATGGATCCCTCATCTGAGAGATCTGAAGGCTGCAATTTTGTAATTTGCAAGGAAGTGCTAATAATTTGTGGTTGAGAAGGAGCATTGTGTAACATCCCTCCCTTAATAATAAATAATAAATAATAAGAACTAATAAAAAATAAATA
>APFE030658076.1:0-41632 GCA_000404065.3 Pinus taeda
AACTTTCTTTCCCTTTTCTAGAGCAGAGTAAGACTCAAGTTTTTCTTTATCACCTGTCATATGCTTTGAACATCCACTGTCAATGTACCATAAATTTTCTTGTCCCTCCGCATAAAATGCTATCCCACATCTTTCTGTTTGTGGTTCCTTTATTCTCCATGTTTTGGTGCTTGAGGCTTGCTCCTTTTTCTATTGAAACCTGCTCCTGCATTTAGAATCTTCATGACCAAAGTTATTGCAAATAGAACATTCAACTTCATTTTCAAGAGCCGAAAAAGTTGTTATAGGTCCTTTTTGTAATCCCGGTCATACTTCTTTGTTTTTGAGCTTCTCTAGTCATGATTGTTTTATATGCAACACATTGAGCTGCTTTGTGACCAAAGTTATGACAAGAAAAACATTGTCTATTGAAGAAATTTCTGCGGTTATCAAATCTACCGGCCAAGTGATTGTAATCTCTATTGTTATTCATTCTTGAACCAAATTGAGAAGACTTTATCTGTGGCTGGTTGTAGCTTTTGTTCACTCTTAAAACAGATTGCCCCTGATAGCCTTTATTTGTAATTTGTCCCTGCTTTACCTGATAGTCTCCATTGTGCTTTTGCTCACTCCTTTTTGCTGCATCAAGATAACTTTTTGAAGTGGATGCTTGAGAAGTTTCTCCATTATAGCCCATACCTGTCTTGTTTAGAGGGGAACGTTGTACATTGATAATCTCATCCAGAGTTTTAGATCCTTTGACAAACTTAAGATTAATAGCTTTTTCTTTCTCAATCTCTTTTCTAAGAGCAACAATTTCACCTTCTAACTTTTCAAAATGTTTTTCCTTTTCATCAATTTGAAATTGTAGAGTATCAATGATCATATTCTTTTCTGCTATACATCTCTTGAGTCTAGTAATTTCTTCAAAAAGGTTATCCACATCTATAGCATCCATATAATCATCATCTTCAAATGCCATTAACAGTTTATATTCATTACCTTGTTCATCTTCATCACTATTAGATAGACCATCACTATCTTCATGAGTGTAGTAGCTTTTCTTATTTGCACCCTGTTTCTTGTTCCATCTAGCAGGTTCCTTTCCTTTATCCTTATAAGGACATTTTGCAGCATAATGACCTACTCTTCCACAAGCAAAGCATTTAAAAGGTAACTTACCTCTGAACCTTCCAGAACCCCTTTGAAGATTTCTGACAAAATTTGATTCTTCTTCTTCTTCTTCTGGTACGTGACTTGCTTCATAATAATCTCCTTTGCCTGATGCCTTGAAAGCAGCTTCTCTTCTATCTGATGGACCTCCCTTTCTCATTTCGTAAGAAGTTAGAATTCCATGCAGCTGAGACATAGTAAGAATTCGTAGATTTTCCTTTTCTTCTATAGCAGATACTTTAGATTCAAACTTTGGGGATAATGATCTTAGAACCTTTTCAACCACAATAGCCTCTTTTATTTCTTCACCTAAATTTTTCATGCAATTAACAATCTCATCTACCCGAAAAAAGTAGTTAGCCACACTTTCATCATTATACATCCTGAGATTCTCATACTGAATCCTGAGAGTTTGAAGTTTAGCACGCTTTACCTGTTCATCTCCTTCGTAGCTCAAGATAATCTTGTCCCATATTTCTTTTGCTGATTTATATTGCATAACCTTCACAAACTCTGTTTGAGATAAGCATCCCAGCAAAGTATTGACTGCTTTAGCATTTGTTTCATATTTCTTCTTTTCGGCCGCATCTGTAGGAGTAGCTGAAGAAAAAGTGTAGCCTGTCTCTATGATATCCCAAACATCCGTACCAAGAGATTGAAGATAGGCAGTAACTCTTACCTTCCAATATACGAAGTTTGTCCCATCAAAAACTGGTGGCCTGATAGATGCTTCCCTCTCGTAGTTTCTCATTATGAAAGATCTTCCTTCAAGAAGTTAAGATTCTTCAGAAGGACCTGCTCTGATACCAATTGTTGGAAATAATACTGAGAGGGGGGGTGAATCAGTATTATCAAGTCAAATAATCCTTTTCAAAACCAAATTGTATACGCTACTTTAGTTAATTCAACCCGCGTATATACACAACTATTCAGAGGGAAACCAGCGTACACAGAGCAAACTTTTAATTTACTTAAACTATCAGATGATGTTGGTTAATCTGAGATGCAGCATCAAATATCCAGTAACCATAGACAGTAAAACAGAGCAGAAAGACAATCACACACAAGAACACCAGATATAAGGTGGAAACCCAATGTGGGTGAAAACCACCAGCTGCAATTCGTCTCTATCTTTCTTTAAATTAGAAACTTCTGTTTACAATGTATTGGTGCAGTCCTTTACCAGTACGTGCGCTGCAACCTGCAGAGAGCTACAACTCTCTCTCGTTTTCCAGCTTTCTTGGAAGGGAGCTACAACCCCCTTAGCTCTTGTACTAGCCAAGATACTAGTACGTAGGTGCTGGTCTACAGAAGGCTACAACCTTCTCTTTCTTCCAGGGACCACGTTTCATAAATTTTCAGACTGGATCCACGAACATCAAATGATCATCAAGAAATTCTTCATCAACCAAACTCCTTTTCACCAACTAGATCTGAAATCAAGTAGATACTTCTCTACGAGCTGTACCCAAACACAGTACCAGAAACCACACAACAGAACCCAGAACACAGCAGCAATAAGCAGAAGCAGCTAGATCACATCTTAAATCATATACGCAATTTCAACAGTCTGCAACTTGCGTGCATACGCATCTGCGTATGGAACAACCTACATATACGCGCCTTTACTTCCCTTAAACTGCGTGTATACGCGTCTTCACTTTACTGAACTTGCGTACAGATCTATAAAGGACAACACACTCTTCCAGATATTCAATCACTAATTAACCCGGATTATCAGACTTATAGATCAGACAAGCACCACATCAATCAGATCAAAATCATACAGAGATACTATCATTTAGGCTTAAAGATTATGACCCATGAATAGACCTTATCCGCTAAGGTTCCTCCTTCCTTCAGATCCAGATCTACGTCACCATCCAATATACCCAGCTCTAGCACTTTATCAGATCTTCAATAATAATCCAGATGGTGATTTGTCACAAGATCTCCTTCCTCTTTTATAGTCCTAGGCCTTCCCCAATACCATGGTCCAAAACCATAACATTTCAATACCATGAACCCAAAACTAGGATCGATACAATTGACGGAGACGCCACGGTCCAAAACATAGGTTCAAGTTCCAAGATCTAACTGCCATGGACCAAAAGAATGATCACCAACATATACGCGCTTTTGTAATGTATAACCCGCATGTATACGTGCCTTCGTCTAGATGAACCTGCGTATATGTCTTTTTCTACTTTCTGAGTGCCTGAACTGAGATCTGTTACCAAAGAAGGTTGCCATCAAGGACAACACCTGTGCCATAGCTCCAAACCTGTGCCATAATGCCAACAAATATGGTTCCTCTTATGATAAGAGAGGGCTTATTTCTTTTGTTTGTTCCATATTTATAGGGGAAAGGAGCCCAAACTCACTTCCTCATCTCCATCCAGCCCAACCATTTACCACTTCCGTCACGAAGCTTCAACTCCATAGTTAAAAAACTTTCCAAAAGAGGATCGACATGACTGAGTAAAGGATCATTTGTGTCGTACGATGCTAGGCCAAGTTTTAAACCCTTTGCAAATCAACACGAGGATGAAATGGGTCATTAGCACTAGTCCTGTAAACTGGGGTAAAAGGAAGATTCTTAAGAAATGATGCAAAAGGGAAATGTTTTGCTCATGAAGAGAGACATAATGGAAGTCTCTTCATGATGGGAAAGCAGGTAGGGTTCACTATAGAGGTCCTACAAGATTGAGGAATGGGGAGTACAGAGAAAATGACAAAATAATGTGTAACAGATGCTCCCTAAATCATGAAGGTCAGACTAGAGTGAGGGGTGAAATTCTTTACAAGTAGATGCAGGGAATCAGAGTCCGTCGTTGAAAAACCTACAAGCAAGCATGGATACATATACATCACTGAAACTCTGACAAATGATACATGAATCATGGTATGGATGCAGTCATCTAGAGAGAGATCATGTAAATGGATCTAAGGCATGGGCACAAGCATCCAATAAAGATAAGGATCACATATAACAACTCATGGTATGGTCGCAACCATCCATCTAAGAGAGACATGTATATCAACATGATCATGTCACACCACCTTGCAACCTGGACTTTTGTAATCTGAGACTATGATCTTGCGCTCCAACACGACCCAATAAAATTACAAATTCTAACATGTGAATAGCTATGTTGAAGTTGAACATGCTAGAAAGTCATTTGATTACCAATCAATGATGTGGACCGTTAACAAGTGCAAGAGAAACCACCAATAATGACAATGGCTCTCACGGTACCAACAACACAATCCATGGAATATGAATAAAGGAACTAAATTTGAACACCTACGAAATCACTTGATCGAAAGTGAATGATGTGAACTTGTCGTCGAGTGTGAAGAACTTGTCATTAGGGCATGCAATCTCTAAGGTACTAGAATGGAGTCTCACGTCTAACTTCCCGGATAATGAGTTGAAGTCGACGGGAAGTGACAATGTCGAAGGAGGGCCATGATGTATCCCACATCATTGACACGAGACAAAGGGATGCAATGATAATGGATGATATAGAGAATCAGGAATCAGTGTAACTGCAGAAGGACAACTATTGAACATATCGACGACACGACTCCGGAGATTGGTAGCTTTTGGATCCATAGGATCAGAGGTCATGATGATGTGGCAGAGATCAAATGGAATGAAAAATGAATGGCCCAACCCAAGAAATTCAATGATGAAGTGAGGATATCCCAAGCCGACATGAAGCAAAAAGTGTCATGTTCAAGAATGAGATACCGTCACAATTGATATAATTTCCCATTTTCCCCCACCATTTCTGGAAGGTAACCTAATTATTTTTTAATCACAAGCTTGAAAGGGATAGCATGTGCTTGCACTATAAGTCCATCCTTCAAATGAATATGACCTAGTTAGATTAATGATCCATAGGAAGGAGAAGCTCATATTCATCATGTTGACGAATCTATTGTCATTTAATGTTTTCACAAGTCCAACAAAGGAGTAACTTGATATCTTTTTCATGTTTAGAGAGTTTGAAAAAGACAGGGAAAAAAAAACTCCACATGGTCCCTTTTTGTACATTTGTGTCTCTCGAGCCCGAAATGGTAGAAAACAATACTTGAGAGAATTGCTTGACCATTTCCATTAAGGAGTAGCTTTTTCGTAAATATTTTATCCCAGCCCAAAAAAGGGGTAAACATATACTGGGTAAACAATGTTTTGCGACCTTTAAAAAGTTCAAAACAATAAGAGCTCGACAATTTTTTCATATTTTGAGAGTCAAACAAGAGCTCAAAGATGACTCCTTGCTACTTCAACAAGTTTAAAAGGGAAAAAAAGTCCGTAATCTTGTTATTTTTTACGAGTCAGAAAAGAGCTAAAAGGTGACTCATCCTGGAGGAACGAGTGGTATAAAGGGGAGCAACTAGTTCGGGTTATGGTGGAACTACTAAAAAAATAAGAGGTCAAAAGGCTAGCTAGTAAAACCACTCATCGTTGTGGTTCCTTAGGAAAGGAAAAACAACCAAATTAAAGAAAATGATTAGCCAAAGAGATGGTGGTGATGGAATGAAACAACCAAGGCTCATCTAAAATAATTTAGCTGATAAAAATGGCAATCACGAGATGTAAATTGGGCATGGGTTCATTTTTACACAAGCTCGAACCATGGGGAAATCTGTTTGAATTCGATTTCATGTTTACACAAGCTTGAAACAAAAAACTATGCTTGAGTTTGGCTTCGTTTTTACACAAAATTGAAACAAAGACAAACTATGCTTGGATTTGGTTTTATTTTTACACAAGCTTGAAACGAAAAACTATGCTTGTGATAAGTTTACATTCCCCCAACATAATGACTCAATTCGAGGTACATGCCACCCAAGCTTCATTTCATTTACCGAGGTGGATGGAATGAAGGTTCACTCTCAAGATCCAGCAAAGACTCAACTGGGATTTTACGAGATCTTAATCAAAGACTCGATTTAGAAAAGGGAGTTATTTCATTTTTTAATAAGGTTGACATAGAAAAAGAACTATCCTCGGACATCTGTTTCATTTTTTTAATGATGTAGATACAAGAAGAAACTATCCTCGGACATCTGTTTCATTTTTTTAATGAGGTTGATATAGGGAGAAACTATCCTCGGAGGATGTTTCATTTTTTAATGAGGTTGGCACAGAAAAATAACTATCCTCATAACAAGTGATCAGGGAACATACGAGAACATGGCCCCCAAGAGGTCATCACTGGACGGGAGAACTACACTCATGGAGGAATACATGTCAACTAGGACCAATGATATATTGAGTTTAAATTCCCCCAATACATAATGTACTATACCATTTGCGTAATCATCAACCGATGTGGAGACCAAATAGGTAGCCACATAATTGACCTATGGAGGTGAGGGTACTGCTTCGAAACAAAAAACAATAGGGAATGATGGTTGCAAAGGGGACACTCGGTGACCAATGAATGATAATTGATCAATGGTCACTATTCTCACTTCATGTGGAAAATAAACCACACAAAAAAGTGAAGAAACAAGAGATCCCATGAAATAAAATTAGTCATGTCCAAGGAAAATATTGAAATCTAAGGGACCTTGGACTACCATCACGTCTATATAGACAATTTTACCCCCAAAGTAATAGGGAATTTCGAAAGGATCCTTAAGGGCTGACTGGTTCCTCCGTTGAAAGCCAATAGATTCTGGGTGACAGGCACAAGTTGTGGGGAACCCAAAGCTTTCCAAGTAGTAGAAGACATGATGCTAACATACACACCTTCATCTAATGGAGTGCCATGTACTGCCATATTATAAGCTTGTACCATAATCTCGAAAGGCACTTAAGATGGGAGGCGAAATGCAGTCAATTGACTCCAATCAAAATAAATAATAGAACTACTTGGTGGGGGTATCATAGGATTTCCCCCATTCTTTACAGGAATAGGAGAATGAATCTCCTAAACAACTGGGATGGGAGGGCCACTCTTTGATTCATGAGAATCTAAGGAGAATAAACGAACATAAGTAGTATGATCACTACTCTCTTTGGCAGAAAAGTGAACAATTGAAGGTGGAGCCAAGTCGACACTCTTTTCAACCAATTGTTGGTCAGGAACAGACATAAGAGAGTCATGCTTAGGAAGAGTAGGTGGGGTAAGAGATGAATCCAAGTCAATCTATTTACCAACTAGGAGAGGGTTAGAAGAAAGCCTCTAATAACCAACAAGGAGTTAGAATTGAGGATTTGTAAGGATTTCAAAAACTTTGGAAGCTTTATCCATAAGAGGACAAAGGTGAAAAATATGCTCTCCTTCACATAACCTGCAGAGAAATTTAATTTTTCCCTTCTTCTTACCATCACTAGCCAAGGGTGTAGCATTGACATGATCTCGAGAGGTTGACGAGCATTGTTCGATTCAGATCTTGAGACCATACCTCTAAGACTTTGGGAATGCAAGGACAATCTCAAAGGTGATGGTCACCCTTACATATCTTGCAAGGGAATATGACCTTCAATGGAGGATTGGATGGTTTGTCTGCGGGAGGTGCATCTGGAGTAACAACTGCATAGTTTGCCTCTCGCTTATTTGACTTCTTCTTCTTCTTAGCCTCCTAGTTATTGGAATTTAAACTTTCACCAGGCGAAGTAGAAGAGTATGGTGAAGAAATAGGGGAAGAAGGTGAGAGGTCAACCTTAGAATCAACGTGATGTGATTCAAATGAAGGAGATGGCTGGGTAGGAGTTGGGACACTCGGGACCACCAAGGTAAAAAATAACCAGATAGGTAAACCAATGGGTAACCCAGGGAAGCAAAATGTTGCCATATAAGGAGCACCATTGTTTCCAAAGGACAGAAAAGGACCAGGATTCCCATCTTAGGGGAACTCTTGACTCACAAAATCTGAAAATGTGGCCATTGTAAGTGACCCTAAAGAATCACTAAGGAAGATAACTTTAACCAAGAATATTTCGTGGGTAGTTAATATTAAGACACTGAAACAAAACTTTTCCTTTTGATATTTTAAGAGTCAAGAAAAGTACAAAAGTTGACTCTAGTCACTTTCAGAGTTAACGATCTCGAAAGGGTGTGCTCATTGATATTTTAAATTTAAAAAGTCAAAAAGACCAAAACCACTTCTCAAGATAACCTAGGAAAAAAGGATCACCAGGTAACTGTGAACTGCAAACCTGGGAAACCGAGATGTACGAGTAGGCAATCTCCCCAAATGTTGTGTTCGGTGTATCACGTTTACAAGGCACAGACTCGGCTTCCTACGGATAAAGGATTGCAAACCTAATGGGGTCTCCATTTATATACGCGACGGTACGAGGAGCACAAGTCCGTACTAGCACTGTGTAGTGGCAAAGCGAACGACAACTGCTAGGTTTAAAGATGCACAAACACATCTCTAAGCTAGACCGTCTAAATGTGAGTGTTAATTTTCAAATGTGCATTAGGTTAATTGAATACATTTTAAAGTTTATCTTGAAATTATGTCTCAGTTTTTAGGTCTTATAGATGTAACTTGAAAAAAATCCTATGTGCAGCTAAATGAGACAAAACCCTTTGAATTCAATGAATGCCTACACTAATGAGAGTAGAGAAACCAATAAATGCAACAAACAAGAAACTAAAACAAAGATGACCTTTTCACTACTTCACTTTTGAAAAAAAAATAATGAAAGTTCTCTCCACTTCCTATCTTTCCTATCAAATGCACTTTAGGTAGTCCTTTCAATAGTAAAGAGAATTCATTTCTTTTCGAATGCAAATGATGATGAAACTCTAGTTTTCAATGATGGTAACTAATGTAACATATTGATTCAGCAAACTAGAATTATGTATTTTCAATGGAATGATAAGATGAATTTTTCACATACACTTCAATGAAAATTTCCAAACAATCAACATTGATCAAATACAAAGCACAAAAAGAGAAATTTTCCAAACCAATGATGCAAAGACCCAACCAACAACAAGATGAGCAATGTAACCTATGCCTGAAAAGAGACACTTAATCAAGAGAAGAACAAACAAAACTTTTCAAAACTTGTTTGATTGAAATCAAAGCGATAAAAGGGCTAAAACAAAATGCATGGAGCAGCTAACCAACAACTTGACTTGTTGAGCACACTAAAAGCTGAATGGACGATGACTTAGATGCCCTAAACCCACAAACCATCCAAAGACTCAAAAATCAAGTAAGGAAAAGGCAAACCAAACAAGCATACAAACCAAGCTAATGAAGCTTTCCAGTCAGGGAGAACACAGGAAAAATAAGCTAAGAGGTAGAAATTAAGAGGGCAAGACACATGATTCGGATTTAAACAAGAACGCAACAAATTACAAAGATAGCCATAAACACAAAGATGCAGTGGAAATAATACTTCGTTTGATTAATGTAAAATACTGAAATATGCTTACAAACAGAGTTGGAAATAAACCATCTAGGGCGATGGTAGCTTATCTCTGAGAAGAGATGTGGCGGCTACATGCCTCTGAACTATGTTACAATGAGGCTTGAAGGCCTACTTATTGTTGAGAAACAATGTAAAACCCTTAACATTCCAAAACCTAACCCTAGAAGATGAAACACCAAATTATGGGCCCCGTTTGGGTAAATTGGTACATCAACTTCCCGGGGTCGTAACTTTGGCATACAATCTCTGTTTGACGCACACAGTATATCGTTAGAAATATCTATCCGAGAACTACAGCTTTGGGAAGAGCAACATGGTCCATGTATGGACCATGTTGCTCCCAGTTTTCCCAAAAAATGTTGTTTAGGGCCTCAAAACGGCTTCGGAAGTTTAGGACCCGAAAAACTGCTAAAAATAGTAAACTGGGTTACAATTAAGGAAACTGAAAAGCTGAAAGAAACATTGTGGGGGTCCAAGTGGATTTTGTAGGTGGCCACCAATATCCACCTAGATCATTCCTCCCCCCTTAGGAAGCAATGGTCCCCATTGCATTGAGTTCCTCCATGAGATGAGGAAACTTCTGTTGAACTTGGTCCCTAGTGAGCCACTTGCCCTGGTGAAGGAGTTGGTCTTGCTTTGACAACTCAATACAATTGGATATTCTGTTGGTGAGTGTGCTTGATCTATGTGTCCATGATTCGATCAGCTGCAACTTGTTCCATGCAATCTGGATTTAACTTTGTGGGTGTGAGCTAGTTCTGCAATGTTTGATGCGTCTAGTAATGGTGGAAAGTATGGCCGAAGGCAGTCCACATTGAACACTGGGTGCAGGCCAAGGAATGGGGGAATGCTGAGCTCAAATGCATTGTATCCCACAACCTTGGTAATGGTGTAAGGACCATATTGGAGTGGTCTAAGTTTTCGATAGGCTTCGGTAAGGCATTCCTTTTGCAAATGCAACCAGACTTTGTTGCCCACATGAAATTTGTGTGGCACCCGGTGTTGATCATGTCGCTGCTTGCACTTGGCATTTGATTTGTCCAGAATGTCATGGACCTGCTGGCGAATATGTTGGATGTACTCAATGAAGTTGTTTACCTTATTTGATTTGGACTGGACATGAGCCAAATCTGCATGAGTAGCTATAAATGGCATGGCCACATCAATGGGACATAGTGGCTGGAATCCCATGCCCACATGAAAAGGGTTGTGGCCAGTAAAGCTGTGGAGAGCCCGATTGTAGCTGTGCTAAAAATAGGGGAGGCTCTCATCCCATGTGCATGGATGCTTTGATTTTTACATGTGCAAAATGTGTACGATCATCCTGTTGACAAGCTCTATTTGGCCATCAGTTTGAGGATGGAAGGCTGTGGACTTAGTGACTTTGGTGTCGAGCATTGACCAGAGACTAGACCAAAATGTACTGAGAAACTTGTTGTCCTGATCTGAGATGATAGACTATGGGATCCCAAAGTGTACCCACACTCATTCAAAGAAGAGTTTAGCAGTGGCTTCTGCTGTGATATTCTTCTTGCAGGCAGCCATAATGGCCATCTTCGAGAACCTGTCAATGACCACAAAAACACAGTCATTTCCATGCTTAGTGGAAGGAAGGCCTGACATGTAATCCATTTAGATGGATTCCCAAGGTCGACTAGGGGTAAGCAACGGGTTATAGAGGGATTGCTTCTTGATGGTCGGTTTGGCAATGGCACAGGCAGTGTATGATCTGATGTACTTCCTGACATCCTGTCGAAGATTCGACCAACATAAATACTTCTAAAGTACTACCACTGTTTTCTTGACCTCGAAATGTCCAACAACCCAACTATAGTGTGCTTCCCAAATCATCTTGGCATGCTCGCTTGAAGGAACACAAAGGTGACCCAGGTGGCATAACAGGGCATCCTAGAGGTGAAAATTTGGAACATGCTGACCCTCCAAGAGTGTCTAGTATGTGTGGACGAATTTTGGGTTGCTTTTGTAGAGAAGTGGCCAACCAGAAGTCTCATGCTCACAAGAGTTGAGCACAGTGGTTAACACCATGATCGGTGGTTGACTGAGGTAATATGCAACATTATTGGTGCTACCCTTCTTATACTTGATATTCAAATGGAACTGTTGCAGGTATGTGGACCACTTCTGATGGTGATCATTCTGCAATTTCCCTTGGGTCTGTATGAACTGCAAGGGTCAGTGGTCTGTGTTGATGACCGTTTCCTTCCAAAAAATGTAATGCTTCCATTGTCGGTAGGCATACACAATGGAATACATCTCTTTTTCATAAGTGGGATACTCTTGGACTATGTCTGAAAGTTTCTCACTGTGATATGCCACTGGATGCCCGTGTTTTGTGAGGACTGCCCCAATAGCATAGTCAAAGGCATTTGTCTCGACCTGCAAGTCTGGTAATGCGAGCACTAGTGTCATGCAGAGGTGATATTTCAACTCTATGAATGCCTTCTATTGAGATTCAGACCAAAAGAGTTTTGCTTTCTCTCCTCCTTGGTGACTTGACTCATGGGCCAAGTGATATGAGAAAATCCCAACAGGAACCTACGGTAGAAGTTGGCAAGACCTAGAAAGCTGCGAAGCTCTATTAGAGTGGTTGGAGATGGCCAATCTTGAATGACTTGGATCTTGGATGGATCCACATGTACCCCCTATTCGTTAATAATGTATCCCAGATACTGAACCTGGGTCATGCCAAAAGTGAAGTTCTCCAAATTGGCACATAACTTGTGTTGTTGTAGTGTCTGGAGAACTTGTCGGATGTGGTGGAGATGTTCTTCCCAACTATGGTTGAAGATCAGGATGTCATCCAAGTATACCACTACAAATGAGTTGGTTAATGGCCACAAGATGTCATCCATTAGCCTCATGAAGGTTGCAGGAGCATTCGTCAATCTGAAAGGCATAACAAACCATTCGAAAAGGCCCTCCTTGGCTTTGAAGGTATTCCTCCATACATCAGAGGGTTTGATTGGTACCTAGTGATATCCTGACTTCAAATTGATCTTGCTGAAATATTTTTCCCCCTTCAGTTGGTCCAAGAGGTCATCAATCAGTGGGATCGGGTACCTATTATGGACAGTGATCTTGTTCAGCACCCGATAGTCAATACAAAGTCTCCAAGTCCCATCCTTCTTCTGTACCAACACGATCGGGCTCCCATAGGGCGATGAAATTGGATGGATGTGACCTTTTTGTAGCAGCTACTGAATATGCCTCTTGATTTCATCATTCTCCAGAACAGAGTGCCGATAGATTGATCCATTGGACAGCGGCGCACCTGGGGTTAGATCGATGGAGTGCTTAACCTAACAGTGTAGAGGAACCCCTGTGAGGAAGGTGAAGATATCGTCGTACTCCTCCACGACCTTGTCCATCTGTAGTTGTCGTGCAGAGGGGTCCTGTCTGGAGGTCGTGGCCACCATCTTCTTCATTCCTTGAGGGCGTATCATTAGGAAAATAAATTTCCCAGTTTTTGAAACAAGATTACTCCATTGTTTTGCAGTAATCAAAGAGATGACAGTAGGTGGTGCTACCTCCGGTATCCTGTACAACTTATTTCCCAAAGTAACAATAACAGCACGGCACCTTGATTCATACACATCATGTCACTTCCACAAGTAAGGTTGTCCTAATAATACATCACAAACTTCAAGGGGAGAAATATCACACAATACCTCATTAGTGAAGGGCTTGATGTTGTATGGAAGGCGACACTACCGGCTCACGCGAAGATCCCGTCCTTGGTGAAACCACTTGATGGTGTACGGTTGTGGATGTTCTGTGGTTGGTAAGCCGAGCCGCTTCACGACCTCTGCCGAAATGAGGTTCTTTTGGCTCCCACTGTTGACAATGAACTGTAGTGGGAGCCCTTTACCCACATCTAGGAGTACAAGAGACGCTCCTCCTCCTCTGGATCTTCGGGTTCCTCCTTCTGGATCTTCGTGGTGGCAACGGTGGCGTTGGGCTCCGCATCGATAATCTTCTTCCCTTTGTCATTCCCCTTGTTGGGCTCTGACTTAGAGTCGGAACATGAATCTGATTCTGAAACCTTTAGCTCGGCCACCAGTGACTGTTTGGCTCGACACTCACTTGTGTTGTGAGTGGAGCTCTTATGGAACTCACACCACTTTCATGTGTCCTTTTCTGGCTTCACGACAGTGTTCTTTGCTTGTAGCTTTTGTGGGTTTTCTTGGGCCGCCCCGCCTTGTCTTTTTCCTTTGTTCTACGGTTTGGGGGCACCTTTCCCTTGCTTCGGATTCGTAGATCCAAAGTCTCACTTCTTTTGTTTAAACTTTTTTTTGACCTTGATGGCATATCGGTATGTCGTGCCAAGCAAGGGGATCTTCCTGGATGTACTTGTGCAGGTAGCCGTGGTATTTGAGTATCAAATGTTGCTCTGAATCCTTGATACCCAACTTTGTGCGAAGGGTATGGAAAATATTGGTAAACTCTCACACGTCATGGTCCCTTCCTTGCCGTAGCGTGGTCCACTTTATGTATTGATCCTCATAGCTTCTGACAGGGTAGTACTGCCCCTTGATGGCCTCTCAGAAGGAATCCTAAGTGGGTGCGGTTGAAAATAGTGAGCCTGTACTTTCATTATTCTGCTCGTAGTAGGTTTCCCACTAGTCCTTGACGTGGGGGGTTGCTTTGAGAAGAGCGAAAATAATCTTTTCTAGACTGGAAAAATCAGGAACAAAAAATAACCCTCTAGAAGATTTAACCATTTATCGATGACATCTGCGTCTATCTAATCCTCGAATATGGGGATTTTAAAATTAACTTGTACCTTAAACGGTGTGACATTTCTAGAGTAGCTGTTGGAAGCCGATGTGTCGCCCCTGGGTACTCGCTGAAGGATCTGAGCAAAGTTGTCCATCATCGCGTTCCTTTGTCGCTCGAGGGCTTCTTCGAGCAACATTTTGATAGGATCTCCTGCCCCCTTGTCTTTCTTTTCATCTGCCATGGGAGGCCGTTGGGATTTGAGAGGTTGGTCTTGCAAAGGTTCGACCAGTTCAAGCCCTAACTCCTTATATCCCAACTTCGTTGGGGACATGCAAAGAAAAACAGAGAAAAAGAAGACCACTCTGATACCATTGATCCGGATTTAAACAAGAATGTAAAAAATTACATATATAACCATAAACACAGAGATGCAGTGGAAATAATACTTCATTTCATTAATGTAAAATACTTAAATATGCTTACAAATGGAGTTGGAAATAAACCAGCTAGGGTGGTGGTAGCTTATCTCTAAGAAGAGAGGTGGCAGCTACATGCCTCTGAATTGTGTTACAATGAGACTCGAAGGCCTATTTATTGTTGATAAACAATGGAAAACCCTTAACATTCCAAAACCTAACCCTAGAAGATGAAACGCCAAATTGTGGGCTCTGTTTGGGTAAATTGGTACATCAACTTCCCAGGGTCGTAACTTTGGCATACGATCTCCATTTGACGCGCACAATATCTCGTTAGAAAGATCTATCCAATAACTACAACTTTGGGAAGAGCAACATGGTCCATGGACCCAAGAGCAACATGGTCCATGGACCCATGTTGCTCCCAATTTTCCCAAAAAAATGTCGTTTAGGGCCTCAAAATGGCTCCAGAAGTTCAGGACACGAAAAACTGCTAAAAATAGAAAACTGGGCTACAATTAAGGAAACTAAAAAGCTGAAAGAAACAATGGTGGGGGTCCAAGTGGATTTGGTAGGTGGCCAGCAATATCCACCTGGATCAACACACTTGTTATGATCTAGGAGAAACCCTGATCCTCACCTAGAGGAGTCAGTGTGATTTCCTACCTGACAACAAGCGCCACAAGGGGGTACGTCGCGATTGTTTTAAAACAAATCGCGTTGGTCCATGCGACCATCGAAAAATTAAATGCATTGACTGATGATTTTAAGAAAAAAATAAAAAGATTCAAAGGCCAAAATGAGACCTTCCACTCCAAATTTTAGACTTAGAGCAGTAAACCAGGAAAAGTAGAGAAAACCAAAGGGAAGAGATGATACTACAAAAGTTTACACAAAACATGAAATGAAAATCAATCAAAGGAGAGGATGGCTTCCCCAGTGGAGTCACCAATTTGTGGTGTAGGTAAATTCTCGATGCAATCAAAGACAATTCCTCTAGCCTGAGAGAGTGGGTCTAGCCTCAAACAAACAATCTGGTAAAAACTTCCTTAGGCTAGCATCAAATAAGAGGGAATACCTCTTAGAATGTTATTGGTGATGATACTGCTTCCTTACTCCAACTACTTTTTGTTTCCTTCTTCAAATACCTGAAACAAGGAAATAAACAGCAACAACAAATGTGATAGCATATAAATTTCATTTAGTCTACTTAAAAGGTCATGGAATATTAATCCATAAAATGTAAGATAACACTTAATGTAGGAAATCAATCAATAGTTGTATTCATATAAGTTCAGAAAGAGATTACAACCAATGCCTTAACGTTGCAGGTCTCCGCCAACATATCTGGGTTCCCACACCTCTACTAGCATCTCGTGGATAGCCCCAACAATGGAAGTTTTAAGGCTTCTTGCCTTTAGTTCCAAACCAAACCAAGCACACTATTTTCCCTCCATAAACATAAACTAGAAAGCTACAAGCTATAGATATCTTGCTGGTTATTCAAGCTCCAAAAAGCCTAAGACTAGTTTAGCTTGGAAAAGGAGGAGTTTATATAGCTTTGATGGAGGGGAGATGGTTCCTCTTATGAAAAGAGAGGGATTATCTCTTTGGTTTGTTCCATCTTAATATGGGAAAGGAGCCCAAACTGACTTCCTCGGCTCCATCCAGCCCAATCATTTACCTGAATTTTGTTACGAAGCTTCTAGACCTTGAAGCTTTGACTCCATATTTAAAAAACTTGCCAAAAGAGGATCGACATGATTGAGGAAAGGTTAATTTGCATTGTACAATGCGAAGCAAAGTTTTAAACTCTACAAATCAGCGTGAGGAAATGGGCCATTAGCATTGGTATTGTAAACTGGGGTAAAAGGAAGATTCTTGGGAAATGATGCAAAAGGGGAATGTTCTGCTCATGAAGAGGGACCTAATGGAAGTTTGTTCATGATGGGAAAGCATGTATGGTTCATTGTAGAGGTCCTCCAGTATTGAGGAATGGGAAGTACACAGACAGTGACAGAATTATGTGTAACAGGAAGGGTCCTCTAATAGCCCTAGTAAAAATTCCATGTAAAAATATATAGATACCACGAATGACGGGACACATATTCCAAGATGAATTTTGGGCAAGACATCCTAGGGGGCGTTCATTTGGTTGTTTATGGATAAGGAAATCGGTAAAGGAAATGGCTAAATATTTGGAAAGGAAAAAAAGGCATTTTTGGTAGATTTATTTATGAAAATAAAGGAAATTAGGAGAAAAGGAAGGTGAAAGGTAATAAGTTTCATGTGAGGAGGAAAATGAAGGAAAATTATGGAAAATGAAGAAAATAGAGGCATCATTAACATAAAGGCTTATGAGCAGTAGTGGGCAAGCTTGGTCTATTTTAACCTTTTGTCAGTTGATTTTTGGATCTCTCTCATTATTCTCTCTCTCTCTCTCACTCTTGGACACTTAGAGTTTTCTTGGAGAACTTTGGCATTGGAGCAGGAAAGGAAAAGAAGGCAAGAGGAAGAAAATATCAAGCATGGAAAGGCATGATCAAGAAACTACAATAGACTTCATTGTAGGTATCAACTTGCATGTGTATTTGAATTTCTAGATTTGGCATGCATGGGATTTGATGTGTGCCTTTTCTACCATGGCATGGGGTTTTCTAGGTGTGACAGTATTTTTAGCCTAGCCTTTCCATTTCCCAATAGCTTTGATGAGATGGGTTATCTCATTCGGTTTATGTGGGATGGCTTGATTGGATTCGAATATGAGTGGAGTGGATTTGCATATTGATAAACACATGGTGTGGTGGTCCCTGAATTGGACTGAGGATCATGAAGTTAGTGGCCTAGTAACCCCTCAACCAGACTGTTGGTTGTGGTAAAGCTTTATTGTGTGCCTCGATGGGCCTAGGAATCCTTTTTTTTTTTTTAGATTGCAGATTACTGTGGTGTGATTTCTGAATGCCAGTGAATGGCGGGATATATAACAAATCCAAGAGGTTGATTTTCTCTCTGTTGGGCCTAGTGGTTCTGGGATGGAATGCATGGTAAATCCTGGAGAGTATGTCTTAGTGTAGGCCCTAGTGATCCCTAGATCAGATTGCAGATGCATGGTAAATCCTAACAGACTAGGAGGCAATCAAATTCCTCACGGTGTAGGTGGAGAACTCCAGTGGAATCCTTATTGTTGTTGTTTTTGATGTGTTTTATGAGTCCCACATTCATACTTGGAATATGACATAAGGGTAATTGGCTGAAGAGAGATTTGTCTCATGCAATCTATGGTTAGGTGGAACGTGGTAGTCCCGTCACTAGTTGGTTCATTGCCTTGATTAATGAGAAATTCATTCCATTGATCTTCATGTGTAAATTTATTGGTGTATATATGGAGTTTGATGGTTGATATTTTTAGTGTATTTATGTCCTTATCATGCTAGTTGCATGTACATTTTATGGGAACAACATTGTTTTGATCTCAATATATTTTTACTTGTATATGAATTGATAATGTGTCTATGGCCTAAGAGATGAGTACATAGCAAATGAGATGAGGAAACAATGGTTCATATTGATTCTTAGATAAATATGGGATATCTACTCTTAATTTTTTTTGTTTTCACTTGTAGGTTACATGTTGATAATATGTTTGATGAAATACCTGTCATGGTTAGTAGGGGTCCGGTTAAGGTCTTGTTGAGTTTATTTATTTTTCTTCATTGTTTCCCTATACCTTTCTTGATATCAAGATTTAATTCCATTATGGGAAGTGGCTTGGTATATGGGCCTGAAAAAGTGGCTTAAATTTGGGGGTCGCTAGCACAAAACTAGAAAGTTTGGTCCACGATTGTTGGCATGTTGGCTTATGAGAGCAACTTTAGGTCTCTGGTCGCTCCCTTACCCATAACATGAGAGTGACTATGGCCTTAGAGGTCTAGAACAATAGTGGGACCCAGGGATAGGATGTTTGAGTGGTTGACTTGTCTCCTAAGGGTTTTGTTGATGATGTTGGATGACTGTGTGTGATGTTCCATCAATTCCACTTCCTTAAGGGTACCCAGGAAGTTGAATCTGATCATAGTAGCCTCTCCTTTCATGTTTAACCGAGTTGGCATGGTTACTTGGGTGGATGTGGGAGGAGGGTGTTACACTCATTCACATGTTATCACAAAAAAATGGGGATCCACATGTTCCTATGCCTAATCACTATGATCTCAAGGCTCTCAAGCCAATGAATCCATTCCACTAGCCCAAAGGGCTCATACTACTTAACCAACCATAACAATGCACCATGTGATTCCTTGCCACCTTGAGGAAAGACTTGTGCACTCATCTGTGTATTGATCTTCTAACTCATGCCATCTATGCTCTGTTACCCCAATTAGCAGCATAATCTATGTTGAAGATCCTCTATTAGAGCATCACTACTTGATCTATGTTGTGATGTGACCTCGCCCTGGTCTATAGCCCCAGTCACTACGACCCATCCCGTGTATCCTACCGGCCTCACCGGTGCTATATCTGCATCCCACAAAGTTGAGAAATGAGTACCATATACATATATTTCTTAAACTCTAGACGCATCAAATATATAACAACTTCACTTACCATCTGGAACCCATGCTCCTCTTTATGGAAGTGGTAAGTCAGGATCCCCATGATGGTTCATTCCACTATATAAATAATCATCTATGTATATGGAATCTAGTCCCAATGTGTGAAAAATTCAGGGCGAAACACTCATTCAACTCCCCGTCCTCCACCTCGTCATAGTAGCTGCCCCTAGTGGCACATTCTGGGCTCCTCTAGGCCCCCATCATGGATCTTTACACGAGGAGAGTAAGTGGGGATCTTCTCAAAGAAGAATGAGAATAAAAATTTCCTGAACAAACAGCCATCATTGGTTTGTTACTTGCATAGTGTCAACTGTCATTTCAATAACAACAACATCATCTAGGCTCAGCCACAGTAGGTCCTTGCCAACACACTCTCCACCAACTTCATCTACTGATCTAGGTGGATATTGATGAAAACACAACTATTCCATTTGGACTCCCACCATTGTTTCTTTTAGTTTTTTAGTTTCCTTAATTGTAGCACAGTGTACTATTTTTGGCAGTTTTTCGGGTCTTGAACTCCCGGAGCCGTTTTGAGGCCCTAAACGACATTTTTTTGGCAATATTCCTACAAGTGATTTGTCTAAAATCAGATTCTTAGTTGTATTCCTCAGAGAGATATTTCCAATGAGGTATCATATGCATAAAATAAAGATAACATGGCCAAGTTATGACCTCGGAAGTTGGCTGCCCAGCTAACCCCAACGGGGCCCATAAACTTGTGGTGTTACATCTCCTTGGATTAGGGTTTCGGTTGTTTAGGGTTTTCTCGTATTGATCAATAATAAAAAGGCCCTTTATCCTCATTGTAGCATAGTTCAGAGGCATGTTTCCTCCACATCTCTTCTTAGAGATAAGCTACCAGCGTCCGAGCTAGTCTCATTTCCATTTTGTTTGTAAGCAAACTTCATTATTTGATATTAATTAAAGATAGTGTTATTTCTGCTACATCTTTGTATTTATGGCTATATCTATAATTTTTTATGTTTCTATTTAAATTCATACCAGTGGTATTAGAGGGGTCTTCTCTTTCTTTGATTTTCTTTGCATGTCCCCAACGAGGTCGGGATATAGGGAGTTAGGGTTGGAACTGGTCGAAACTTTGAAAGACCAACCTCAGAAATCCCGACGACCTCCCATAGGTGAAGGAAAGAAAGACAAGGGAGTAGGAGATCCTAACAAAATATTTCTCAAGGAAGGCCCTCAAGAAACAAAGGAACACGATGATTGATAACTTTGTCTAGATCCTTCAATAGTTGTCCACCGGTGGCAAATCCTCCTCCAACAACCACTCTGGAGGTTCCACACCTTTTAAGGTACAAGTAAACTTTGAAATTACAATATTTGAGGGCCAAATAGATGTAGACATAGTAGATAAATGGTTGAATCTGCTAGAAGGATATTTTTATGCTCATGATTTTTCCATCCAAGAAAATATTACCTTTTCTCTTCTCAAAGCCGCCCCCCACTGCAAGGACTGGTGGGAAACCTATTATGAGCAGAAGGATGAAAGTACGATCTCATTGTTTTCAATCGCTCCCACTTGGAATTCATTCAGAGATGCCATTAAGGAGTAGTACTAAACTATTGGTAGCTATGAGGACAAATACATAAATTGGACCATGCTATGGCAAGGAAGGGACCAAGATGTGCTGAAGTTTACCAATGTTTTTCATACCCTTTGCAAAAAGTTGGGTATCAAGGATTCTGAGAAACATTTTTTACTCAAGTACTGCGATTGCCTACATAGATACAACTAGGACGAGATGGAGTTCTTGGATATCTCGCCACTCAGCATAACATACCGATACACCGTAAATATCGAGAAGAATTTTAAACAAAAGAAGCGAGACTTTGGATTTGTGAATCTGAAGCAAGGGAAAGGTTCCCCCAAACCATAGAACAAAGGACAAAGCCAAGGTAGGATGTCCCAGTACAACATGCCAAGGCCACAAGAAAAGGAAAAAACTGTGGAGCTGAAGAAGGACACGACAAAGTGGTGTGAGTTCCATAAGAGCTCCACCCACAACACAAGTGAGTGTCGAGCCAAGCAGTCACTGGTGGTTGAACTGAAGGCTTCAAAATTAGATGCATGTTTTGACTTTGAGTTAGAACCTAAAAATGGGAATGACGAAGGGAAGTAGATTATTGATGCAGAGCCCAATGTCATTGTTGCCACCACAAAGATCCAGAAGGATGAACTCGAAGATCTGTAGGAGGAAGAGAGTCTCTTCCACTCCCAGATGTGGGTAAAGGGTTCCCCGTTACAGTTCATTATCGACAACAGGAACTAAAAGAACCTCATTTCAACAAAGGTCGTGAAGCAGTTGGTATTACTGACCACAACACACCCACAACCATACACCATCGAGTGGCTTCACCAAGGGCAGGTCTATGCATGAGCCAACAATGTCACCTTCCATACAACGTCAAACCCTTCAAAGGTGAGGTTATGGAAGCTTTCAATAGTTGCATATATATTAAATCAAGAAGAGATTACAACCATTGTCTTGATGTTCTTGTTCTCTAACAAAAATTCGGGTTCCCACACACTTCTGTTAGCATTCCATGATGGCCTCAAAAATGGTATTTTTAAGGCTTTTCCCTTTAGTCTTCACACTAAACCAAATTCACACTTCTCCCTCACACACAACTAGAGAGCTACAACTATGAATAACTTCTTGATTACTCCACAATCAAAACTTCAACCAGAGCCTAACCAAAACTAGCTTGTTCTTGGGAAAAAGGGAGGTTTATATAGCATTGATGGAAGGGAGATGGTTCCTCTTCTCATGGTAGAAGGTATTATCTCTTGAGGTAGTTCCATCCTAATAGGGGAAACGAGCCCAAACTAACCTCCTTGACTCCATCTAACCCAACAATTTACCAAACTTCCATTACGAAGCTTCTAGAGCTGGAATCTTCGGCTCCTTATTTAAAAAAAATATCCAAAAGAGGATTAGTGTGACTAGAACAAGGCTCAGTCACTCTGGTTGGGACTAGGGATAGTTGTAATCCCTGCATATCGGCATGAGGAGGACATGGGTAATTAGCATCGATCTTGTAAACTATGAAAAATAGAAAATTTTTAGGAAATGATGCAAAAGGGATATGTTCTGCTCATGAAAAGGGACACAATGGTAGTTTCTTCATGAAGGGTGTTAGTCTCTTACAATTTCCTAGGCTGAAAGAACATCGAGAAGGGTAACCTCAAACCACTTCAGCTCAATAGCTATCCCTACTAAGCATGAGAGGGATCTCTAAAAGTCTCTTATCAATGAAATGACTTTAAATCAAATACGTTTTAGGCTAGATATATATAATTGTTTTTGTGTTCGTGAAAATTTAGATTTTAGGGTTTGCTGGACTAGGTTTTGGAGCCACAAATAGGTTTAGGCAGTAGGAGTGCAGAAGAAAATATGGAAAGGAGCTAGATGTCAGAAGACCATGGTGTATTTAGAATATTGTCAATGTAGTATAAAAGAGAGAGTGTAGAAGACACTAATGAGCATAAGTAAACATTATTTCATTAGCTTAGGAAGACATAAACATAACTATGAAAACTAGATAAACAGAGCTTGTCAACAAGAATTCTATGTATTTCACTACAAGGAATCCATAAAAAGAAGAGATATATATATATATATGTGTGTGTGTGTGTGTGTGTGTGTGTGTGTGTGTGTGTTTTAACCATTATAAAACAAATAAAATGAATAACAACCACCATGAACTCCCTCAGCTAGAATTCCTTAAATATAGCTGCAACTGTCTCTGTATTAGCTGAAAATATGATTACATGCAAGCCTCCTCCGCAAAAATTCCATCTCTTCTCTCTGAAAGAGAAATGATACATATATACTCTCTTAGACCATTTCACACCTTCAGGAAATTCCTAGGTGGAGGAACTGACTCCAAGATTCTCTCAACCAACAGGTGAGAGTGAGAAGGTGAAACTCAAACACTTAGAGAGTTTGTTTAGGAGATTTCTTTCTTTATAAGGCCCAATAAACATCAAATATAACCTATCATGTACATTTATTCATGCCTACATAACGTAGCCTCGAAAAAAGTTCCATTACATAAAAAAAAAAAAATAATATATAAAATAAAAAATAAATAAATAAAAAATAAAAAAAAAAATAAAAAAAATAAAAAAAAAATTGAGTTTGACTACGTCAAAGTAGAAACTAGAAATTTTACATAGTGAAATTTACAAGTTAAAACACAGAAAATGCAGAAGTGCAGCGCTGAATTTGAGCTGAATTTTCATTGCTTTACTGAGGTCCAAATGAAGATAAGAGAGAATGGTCGACCATCCCTTAAATTCTAGTTTCCAGAAAAGTTTTCATTTCTGAAAATGACCGATGGGAAGGGCTTCAAAAATACATTATCCCAAGGTCACTCCAGGAGCGCAATGCCTGTCAAAAAAGGGTCCAGAAATCTAGCGTTTTTCCACTTTTCGCAAAGTCTGAGCCACCTATGCAAAATCTAAGCAAATATATTTTTATAGGATGGAAAAAGATTTCCAAAAATGCATATTTTTCCTGAAATAGATCCCTGAGGTTCAAGAATAGCGCCAAGGTATTGCACTCCTAGAACTACTGAATTTCTAAATTTGGCTTCAAAATTCACAAAAAACAAAATTGCTCAGAATTTGTTCAAAATTGGCCAAGAGCTGTAAAATTTTTTATGTTAAACTTTCATCGATTCTTTAGCAAGAATCTCCAAGTTTCCTTCTTCTTTTTGGTCTTTTTTTTCTTCTTTGAGCTTGTTTTCAAGCTGCATGACTTTGACGTTACAAATGATGTTTTGAGCCTGGTAGTGGTGCGATATATGCCTAAGCAATTGATTGTCCCTACTATCCTTCTCTAGAAGCTTCTCCAAGTGATTATTCACCTTTTTGATCCAATACTCCTTGTCTTGATTGACCTCGAGTGAAATTTTGTCCTCTGCGTCTAGCTCTTCATTCAACAAAATGTGTTCCTCTTCTTCTTGCAATGCCTTGTTTGGCCCTTTTGTTCTTAGCATTTTCTTCTTACACTTCCCTTGTGTTCTTTCAGGCTCACTTGACTCTATGACTATTTTTCCCTTGCCAACCTACTTCAATAATTTGGTTTGCTCTTTTTCCATGATCAATTGCTTCGGTTTGAGCTGATTATTCTCATGTTCAAAGAATGAAATGATGTACCTTCTCTTGCCATGTTGAATGTGAGATCTTTAACCTGATAGTATTTAGCTCTGATCATATGCTGCATGCTTGAAGTTCGGTCCTCTGCCTCCAAATCAACCAGCTCAAATTCATGTTCAACCATGTACTTATCTTGTGTTGTCGATCCCTATCTTATTGATGTATAAGGATTGTCCCCTTTCTCACCATGAGAAGAAAACACAAACCTCTTCACTCTCTTGTATATCCTAGTCACCTCAGGATTAGGTGATTTGGCTCTTTCAATTGGTTTTCTGGAGGACCCCACATCCATTTGTTGTGTTGGCATGCTAGAGGGTTGAGCTACTATATTGGCTTCATCTCATTTTAGGGTTGTTTCCAAAAAAGTCTCCCAAGTCATACCTTTCTCTACAAGTTGATGAAGGACTATAGTCTTGATCAGACTATGATTAATTTGGATAGGGTAGTGCTCCTTGTTCTTCATCTGAATACTCTCTGACATTTTGGCAATGCTCCTACATAGGTAGTTACACATATTTGAGTGGCTTCTAAGAGGTAAAGTGCATTAGGAGGAAAACATGATAAGCATACAATATAGAGAATCTTCCTTCACATGTAAGGAACTTCATGACAATATTCATCAAGGGGGCATACTTCTCCAATAAGTACCTGAAAGGCATAATATGAGCATGTTTTTCCATGTATGGTGTTTTCAAGAAGGGCCTATAATACTCAAGATCGGGCTCATCCCCTTGAAACAATATTCACCATTATCTGGTAGCCTTGTAGCAAGTGAAATGGAAGCCACTGAAAAAGTGAATTTGACACTAGCAACAACAACAATTTCACCTTTCAACTGAGTTGCAACCTAATATGTCGATTGTTCATTGAAAACCACTTCACTCACCCTTTTGCATAAACCCAGCCAATTCACATCTTCAAAGAACTATTTGACAAAGGGAGATGAGTTGATTAGGTTGCAATTTGATGGCTCATATCTGAAGATTTTTCCTCCCTTGTGATGTCTCTTCCTCTCTGGTGAATATTCTGGTTCCATGATGATAGAAACCCTAGTGGCAGGAAAATGAGAAAAGTTGTGAGGTATGAGTGAAAAGTGGAATGATGGGTAGGTGATGTTTGATGAAATGGTAAAGGAGGTTTTAAAGAGGTGGATATTAGCTATGGATAATTGATTAAAATGAATGAAAAAGAAATGGAGTAATGATATGCTTATGAGAAGGAAAAAACAGAGTTTTTAGTGAAAGTGCCCAAAACCCCTAGGAATGAACTAGGGTTTAAATTTTAGTGAAGTAAATTTATGTTTTTAGGTTGATTGAGTGGTTTAAATTGTTTATATAACATGTATAAAGGTTTAGGGAAAGAGTTTACATGTTTAAAGTCAAGAAATGAAAATGGCCATCATCAACCCTATAATTTTTTATGCAAAACTCACTACAAAACCCTAATTGGAGAAATCATTGGCATGAAATGATTTTGAAAAACAAAGAAGCAAGTGGAATGATGTAATTACTTGTAGCTTAGCTTAGGATGTAATGATATAAGGTTAAAAATCCTTAAAATTGGTTTTGGGAGAGATTCGGGCGATTTTTGGACACTCTGGCCAAAGTGTAGCGCAGTGTCCCTAAGCGAAGCGCCAGGCCTCCAAGTGCAGCACAGTCTTTCTGAGCACAACACCTCGATGTTTTTTCAAATTGTACCTATGGAAATGATTTTTTCTCTCTTTTGGGTAGGATATCTCGATACATAAGAGTGAATGAGAGGTAAATAAGACACGTTTGGGGCTTTTGAGTTTATATAAGAAAATTAATCTCTCCTTTTAAAAAGAAATGGGACCCACAAACCTTTGAAAAACTGATTTTTTCACTTTTGAAAATAGAGTCACCTTTAAGGCTGAAACTTGAGTTGTGTTTTCATTTTCCTAAGCACTGGAACTTTGTCTTCTTGAGGTTTTTAAACTAAAAGCATGATGAATTTATGATAACTCAAAAAATCAATGTCAAAGAGCTTCTTGTCATGCTCTATTCACTGCTTGATTTATTCATAATAATAATGGACCTTGGAAACCCTAGTGACCTAATGGATAACCTGAAACTGAATGAAATGATGATGATGGTTGACTTCTTTTATTATGAAACCTTCATAGAAATGTGATAGGTGACCTACATGAGTGAATTTTCAAAAGACTAAACTCATTTCTAAACTCACCAAATAGTGACCTAGTGACATGAAAATTTGATTTTGATAGTCCTGACATGCTTAGTAAAAGCACATTTGATCTAGGTGACAGGCTAACAAGAACGACACTAACATTGGCTTCAACTGGGGATGACAACTCCTTGGATATGTCAAGAACACCGTAGACCAAGTAGCCTTATCCATTGGGTGATGAAGTCAACATGCAAAAAAATAGACTTTTGACTTAAAACCGATTGACTTTTTGACATGACAATGACTGAAAAGTAAATTAAAAACAAAAATAGTAGCTGACCAAAGAAGCCTTAGGGCCTTCTCTTTGGGCTTCAAAATCCTATAACAACCACTTATATTGTTGGAAATAAAGTACACACCGGTATATACAATGATGATGAAATTTCAGAACTCTTTTAGACATAGTAGTGCTTGAGAAGCCTACCACTGATCACTCCCCCTAAATAATATCCTCCATCCATTTCTTCCAATAAGAAAGCATTATATCCTCTGAAAACAAAAATTTGTAATGTCCCTTCTATAAATTTTCAAATTTTTTGTTTTTTCCCTTTTCTTCATTTCTAGCATCCCACTGAAGAACCACATGTCCTAGATTGAAATTGTTTTCGTTGGTCTTGCAATAATAAATATTTTTAATATTTTCCTAAAGTTTAGATGTGTTTTGAAGAACCTCTTCTCTTATCTTCTGTAAATGAATCATCTCATTTATCCTTCTTTTGCATATCATTAGTCTCATTATCCAACTCTTGAAAAAAATTTATGATCGGGACAACAAGAGATGAAGGAAAAACTGTATCCATCCCATACACCAAATGAAAAGGGAACATACCTATTGATTTTTTAGTGCTGACCCTATTTTCCCATAAGGCATTGATGATGATTTTTATGGCAGTTCTTCTTGTTCACTTCTAGAACCTTCTTCATGATGTTGAGCAAGGATTTATTGGAGGATTCAACAAGACCATTCCCTTGTGGATGATAAGAAGTAGAATGTCATAACACAATATGGTATTTGGCACAGAACTCCACCATTCTCTTTCACTTGAAGGCAAAAGCATTGTCAGTAATTATTTTTTGTGGGAAGGCAAACCTAGACAAGATATTAGACTCAATGAATTGAATGATAACAGAATCAGTAGCTTGTCTGGTTGGGATTTCCTCAATCTAATTTGTGAAGTAGTCGATGGTTGTCAATATGCATATATGTTGTGTTGAAGATGAAGGATGGATTTTTCCAATGAAATCAAGACCCCGCTGCTGAAAAGGAGTTGAAATTGAGATAGGCTGCAAGGGCCATGGCAAAATCCTTCCCTTTCCTTGAACAATCTAACATTCATGGCAGTTCATCACTGTTTTGTATACATCATAAAAGCGGGTGGGCCAATAGAAGCCAACTCTTAGGATCTTATTTCCTGTAGTTTTCAAAAAGTGATGACCACCACAGTCTCCTTTATGGAAATATTTCATGACATCCTTAGCTTCATTTTCTACCAAACAATTTAGTAGCACACCACCAAGATCTTTCCAATATAGAACACCATCTAGAATTCAATATTTTGAATATTTTAATTTTAGATATCTCGCTTTACCTTTGGGAACTTCTAGTGGAGGATTCAAGTGCTATAAGACATAGACAATGTCATAATACTAAGGAGAGGAAATAAACATATCGAACACTTGTAGGAAAGGATCGTCTTCTTCTTGTTCTTCAGAAAGTGCAACAATCAAATTGATTTCTAGTGCATGTATTTGATTCAGCCATCAGTTTAGCTAAACCTTGTCCCTTGATGAGCTTTGTAGGATTTATCTCCAATTCATACTCTAGCATAGATGCAATCCAATTTCCCCTTCTGCCTTCAGGATCTGTCGTCACAAGAATTTCTTTCACTGCTGTAGTAGGAACATAAGAAATGGTGTGAGAATGTTGAACATAAACTCAAAATCCTTGAGAGCCTTCACCAAAGCCAAGGCCTACTTCCCAATGGTATTGTATCTTAGCACTGCATCTCTTATAGTGCGATTGAAAAATGCTATGGGCTGCTCATTTTTCTGATCTTTATTTTGCATTAGGACTACTGCTAATGTATGTTTAGAGGCAAAAGAAAAGATGATGAAATATGAAGTGTAATATGGGCTAATCAAAATAGGAGTAGTAGATAATGCAAACTTTACTGCATTAAATGATTTCTTAGCCTCTAAAGACCACTTTACCTCATTGTCCTTCTTCAGCATGTCCATCATTTCCTTTAAATTCTCAGCTAGATTAGGAATGAATCTTCTCAGAAAATTGATTTTCCCATTGAAAGACTAAATCTATTTCTTGTCCCTTGGGAAATATAATTGCTGAATGTCCTACACTGTTGCAAGATCAATGTGAATGCCATCCTTAGAGATGATGTGTCTCAATAGCTTACCTTATTCCATGGAAAATAAGCTCTTATTTGCATTGAGTGAGATGCCAAAATTTCTGCATTTCTGAAAAACAATTCTTAAATGATGTAAATGATCTTCATCTGATTTTAAAAATACTATAAGATCATCTAAATATATAACCAAAAATACATCTTCTTCATTGGGAAAAGATATTTCCATAGCCCGCTGAAAGGTAGCTCCTACATTCTTCAATCCAAAAGGCATCTTGGCATACATGAATGTACCCCATTGCATTGTAAAGGTTATCTTGAGTTGATCATCCTTATGTACCAGAATTTGATTGTACCTAGAATATCCATCTAGCAATGACATTCTAGAAGACTCAAATACCCTCTGAAGTATATGATCCATCTTTGGAAGAGCATAATTTCCTTTCAGGGATACCTTCTTTAAATTTATAAAATCAATACATAGACGAATCTCCCCTGTCTTCTTTCTTACAGGCACTAGATTATACATCCATTTAGAAAATCGAATAGGGACTATGATACCAGAATTATCAATCCTATTTACCTCTTTCTCAATCGATGGTTGCAGCTTGGGATTAATCCTTCTTAGTTTGTAGCGAAATGGCATTTGATCAAGCTTGATAGGAATGGTATGCTGAATGATACTCTTGTCATAAACCTTCAAATATGAATAGTCCCAAGAAAATACATCATAAAATTCTTTCATGGAGGATATGTACTTATTTTTTGTTTAAGGAGATAAGGACTTTGATAGCTTAACCATCTTAGCATTATCAATTGTTCCAATGTTTACATCTTCAACTACTTTTCTATGGGAACCATGGTGGGCTTCTTGGCAACATCGTCATGATCAACTCTTCCAAAGGAACCAACCCTCTTAGAATGTTGTTGTCCTTGAGCTATAATATTTCAATCTCAGTTGAGTGGATATCTAGATCATTCATATTGGATGCATCATCAATGTGATAATTCCAATATTCTCCTTCCAATTGAAGAAAAATGTCTATCTGTTTATAATCCCAAAACACTTGCCAAAATCTCATGTTATCTGGGAAGTTGGGTGATGTTTGGCATGGATGGAGCACTTCTAATTAGGATGAATAAGAATCTTGACCATACTTGAGTGCGAGTGAGTCAGCTATGACATTTTAAGTTCTAGGAATAAGAGAAAAAGTATATTTTGAAAAGTCTTGAGGATGTGAAGTACAAAATTGTGATAATATCTCATTCTTGGATGCTTGGCGTGGTGTTCCCTTTTAACTTATTTGATTACTAGTTCAGAGTCGCCATAAATAGAAATCTTCTTTTCTCCCAACTTCGTCATAATTCTGAGGCCAACAACCAATACTTCGTATTCTTCCTCATTGTTTGAACACTCAAAAGCCAACTTGTAAGAAATCACTCTCACATTTCAAGGAATTTTGTTTTTCCTGATGTAATGTACCATGTATCCAGACACTAATCCCAACTGCTTCTCTTCCCAATGCACCATCGAACTCCATGGTCCAAAGACCATTTTCTTCATTTGGAAAAAGGATCTCTGAAGGCTGAACTGTTTTCTCTTCAGGAAGATGGTTAGTTGTCTCAAGAATATCTATTTTCTACACTATCCTTTCCATATCTCCAATAGGATTCACTGGCTATAGTGACTTCATGCATGCTACTCATGACATTAGGAACTTCTGAAATTTCCATTAGCTAAATTTCATCATCAACTTAATTCATATCGCTATATAAAATGAAAGAATCAAGATTAATATGGACAACTTGTATAATATGATTGACTCAATTTTTCTTACTGTTGATCATGAATTTTCATCTTCTTTCCCTATAAAGTTTCTGGAGCTAACCAAAAACAGGGATAGTGACATATGAAAAGTCAAGCTATAGTGTTCCCTTTAGTTTTTCTCCCCAAGACCTTGAAAGCAACATGCCAAACCTAGGAGGAATATTAGCAACCACTACATCCATAAGCACATTCTTGGCAGGGACTTGGTCCAAGGATACTACCAAGTATTTAATAAGGCCAAGGCATTTCACCCTACCCAAATCAAAGGAATAAAGGTCATGGTAAGGTCAGGTGATACTCAGTCCTAGTTTGTCCATGATGACTTTAGGCATGAGATTATGTGAGGCACCAGAATCCAACATGGCATTATGGAGGATAAAATCATGAAGTTTGAGACTCAGATAAAAAGGATGGATTTCACTATCTTAAGGAGTTCTTATTGGAAATAATACTGAGAGGGTGGGTGAATCAGTACTTGCAAATCAATAACTTTTTCATTTCCATAATCAGATTTATATATTCTACTTCAATGAACGCAACTCACGTGTGCACGCAAGTGTTCTTAAGGCAACCAACATATATCTAGTGAACTTATGATTCAGTTAATTCATCATATATTGATCTTTAATCTGTGCATCAGTACTTTATTAAACATTAAACAGTAACCATGTGTAGTTAATAATAAATGAACCATCACATATAAGCAACACACATGAACACCAAGATTTAAGGTAGAAACCCAATGTGGGTGAAAACCACCTGCTATTGTCGTCTCTGTCTTCTTTTAATAATAAGAAAATATATTTGCAATCATGTACTGGTGTAGACTCATACCAGTACGTAGGTTTCTACCTATAGAAGGTTATAACCTTCTCTCATTCTCCAACTTCTACTAGAAGGGAGCTACAACCCCCTAGCTCTTGTATTAGCCAATATGTTTACTAGTACGTAGGCGCTGACCTACAAAATACGACCTTCTTTCTTCCTCCAGGGACCACGTTTCATAAATTTTCAGACTAGATGCTCCTGGTACACAAAAATACACATGAAGGCCTTGTTTCATCTAATTTTCATACTAGACCCATCAACAACATTGAAGCTTAGAATCAATCACCATTGCAATACAACCATCAAATACATCTACATCAAACAATCACTAAAACTCAATCATCACTCTCTAAATCAACAAACTCAATCAATCACTGACAACCTCTGAACCTCTGACACAACTGAATCAACCATCAACTTCAACCAATCAACTAGAACCATTAGATTATTGTTATCAGTACACATATTTGAACCCAGAACACTGCATCATCATCTATAACCAGTTGTAACCTCAAGACCATGCATCAGAGTGTATACGCCACTTGGCTGAACCTAAAATGCATGTATAAGCCACTTCCTTTAGCCCAACCTACATATATTTCTAAATATATTGAATCATAAAACTTCTGAACCACAAACTATATCAATCAATGACATTCTAAAGATCTACTGTCATATTACATAGTTATAAACAAATAACAGCAAGGATCACCCTTCCTTCTCAACCAATCAATCAATCAAACTCAATTTCCTTATACATTTAGTTCTACTTTCAGATCTAAGAATACGTCATTGACAAACAACAGTAAAACAGTAGTACTGATCTGATAGATCAATCATCCTTAAACATCAAGCTTTTCTTTTGCATAGACTACTTGGAAGAGCTAAACTAGTGTGTATACACAACTTCACCAAATTGAACTAGTGTATAGATATGCAAATACTTACTTATAACTTTGCTGCACTTCCTCACTTCAGACATATCAATATCATGACATATAAAGGATAAATCATGTGTTAACAATTAGATCTAGCCCATCCATTATCAGATCACATAATGATAAGTCATTATGATCCTGATCCATCATTAGATCTCATCCATCATCACTGAAGCAAATCACAATCAATCAATCTAAACATTTAGAATATTGTCACCAGAATGCAGTCACTAGAACATAAAGCATAACCCAGAATTCTGCATCAACAATTGCAACATAGTTCATAATTTATACAATATTTCGATGTGTCGAACCAATGTGTATACATGCTTTTACCAAAGCAAAACGGTGTACACATTTGCAAATACTAAGTTGAAACTTCACAGACATTCCAAACTCCAGTCATACTCAGATCATAACATTTATAGAATAAAACATGCGTCAATATTCAGATCATGATCAAACCACATAATGATAATTCATTTCAGGCTTTATGATCCCGATCCATCAACCATCATCAACCACATAGGTGCATCGTTATATCAGATCAAGAAAAGAATAAGAAGCTCATAACCTACATATATGATCTAACACTTCATAAGATATTCAATCCTTCAACACATGGCCTAATGATCTTCCCCTCCTTATATAGTTTTAGTTCTTTCTCAATACCTTGGACCAAAACCACATATGACTAATACCTTGGACCAAATACCTAGGGTCAATACCTCAGACCAAATACCTTGGACCAAAATACCTTGGACTAAATACCTTGGACCAAAACCTTGGTTTTTCAACATGTACGTGCCTTTCCTCCTATGAAAGTGCATGTATACGTATACACTCCATTTGTGCTGCTAACCCACGTGTATACGTTATTTTTCTACAGTGAACCCACATATACAACTTAACATACCTCAAAATGTCCTTTTTATTCAACTTCTTGATTTTGATATGTAGTCCTTTGTTCCTTCAACCTATTCTTTTGTATCATTACTTTGTTCCCTCCGAATAGAACTGTTATAATGTGATTTTCCTTTGTACACTACTTTTGAATTGATTCCTTTGAACTTCCATGCATTTTGTCATATATGTAAATTCCACTGCCATGCATTCTATCACATCTAATATCTCTCCTGTAGATTTATCTAGTTACATAGATTCATCTAGTTACCATATACGAGTTGTTCTACTATCAGTGGGTTGCCACCAAGTACAACACATGTATCATAATGCCAACAATCTCCCCCTTTGGACTTGATGGAAACCATGTTGGTGTTGATTACTACAAGCTATAGAAACTGTTAGAGATAACAAGCAACACCAAAATACTCTCCCCCCTTGACATCAAGGGCAAAGGGCAGACCAAGATATTCTCCCCTTTTGATATCAAGGGAAAAGGGTCATCCAAAATGAAGAGTTTCATATCCGAATAGCAGAATATGAACATTGATCATGCTCCCCTAGGTACATGCTGAATTTTTTGATTAAACTCCCCCCTTTGTACATGTTGAGATGCATTATACCATCCATGTGAGGTCCATGCTCCTCTTGAGCACATGCAGGGTATGTGAAAGAAATATTTCTCAAAAGAATAACATGACTCTATAACTCAACTAAGTGAGTATGACCTTCCTATCACCAATGACTCATACATACATCAATCTCCTAACCAAGTGGGGATACACCAGATTTGACTCATCCACCCAACCAAGTGGGGATATACAAATTGCTTATACATGACTGAAATATATTAATTATTACATCATCCTTCACATGCATAGTGGGGGTACGAATTACATCATATGACAAAGAGGGACTCATTAAAATACTATGATAGACAAAGACATATTATTACTTCATAGGACATTATATGACCATTTCATTGAATGATATGCATGACATTTATAACAAAGACCAAGTATCTAAACAAGACCATGATATTCATTAGCAACTATCATACACCATATATGATCTGCACCATAAGCATCTGTCTGCAACATCTAGACCTACAACCTGTATATGTCCATCATCAGTTCCGAAGATATGAGAAAGTAAATATCGTCACCTTGTGACTAAGTATGTTTCATATAGATATCAACTCATCCTCTTCATCAAGATCATCTTACTTCGTTTCCTCGGTAGAAAGAGCCTTATCATAACCTTCCATGAATCAACTAAGCATATGTCATATCTCCAAGTAGTAACACAAAATCATTCACATCATATCATATGTGAAAACACCAAAATCATAATCTATGATCATAACATCATCATCAAGAACTACATGATCTTTCCACAAGAACCCTCAATATACCAACCATGTATCATCACTAGGGGACATCCCACATTTGATAAGAATCAACCATGATAATCAACAGAAATCATCATCATTATGTGAATAAGTAAGCCATGTCTTTGAATATCCATATCTTCAAATGGTTATGTCTGCAATAACACCATTATCTTGGCCAACCAACAATATTTGTCAATATGCAAGTAATCATCCATGTATTCAGAATATTGTATATCCATCAAAGAGATAGCAATATGTATCTAGCAAACCATGAGCTCATAGTCATGTGTCAAGCTTTCTTGATACCATCAACAACAACAATCCTCAACCATGTGAGAGCCAAGAACTATAGGAATCCTGCATCATAAGTGTGCCATATGAACTTTATGCATCTTTGAAGGCATGATGACACCAGCATAAAAGAAATGAGTGGATCATCATCAAATAATGAAGTTGTGTACTCATGATTTGTACTTCTCCTTGTCCTTATGAAAATCACCTTGTAAGCAGCATATATGTAATTGTATGCACCATCAACCTGTGCCACTTGTTCACTATGTGATCTGATCATTGCATATATTAGTAAGAAATATCAAGGCATCATGATCAATCAGATATATATCAAGTTATCAACAACTTATGAGGATCAAGAGCACTTCTAGATAACATCCACAGACTATAGTCATCTGTCATCAAGACAGAAAATATAATTGATAATTCTCTGAATCATATATGAGTTTATCCCATTGCTTCTTCATTAAACCAACATATACATGACTATGCAGCTTCGAACTCGCGTATATACATGATTTGTCTTCATGAAACTTGCGTATGAGATTTAGAACATTGAAGTTTCACACTTTCATCTCCCCCTGAGTCTGTTATGTATGTACACTGTGCCATGCCACATTTTTCTAAATCTACTTCCTTCTTCTTCTTCCATATCTTCAAGTGTGATGATGTTTTCTCCTCTTGTTATGGTGCCTAAAATTTTCTCCTGCATTCCTTTGATATATGTCCAAAATTGTTACATGCATAACATCTTACATGCTTCGTATTCCTCCTATAGCAGTCAATGGCTTTGTGACCAAACATATTGCAAGAAAAAAAATATCCCTTAAAGTACCTGGAAGCTTATGATCTTTTTGTGTGATAGTCTTGAACCATGCATCTTGCTACAACATGTCCAAAATTATGAAATATAAAACATTCAACATTAGTCATTTGAGGAAATAACTGATTATCACTTCCATAGTTAGGAGTAAATGATTTTCTTTGAAGGCTCTCTTTCCTTGGTTGCTGATGGGGTTAACCTCTTATCTCCTTGTTGAGAATTTCAGATTTTGCACTAGAGTTCTTTGCTTCAGTTTGTGAGCTAGATTCACCTTTAACAATTTCATGAAAACCAAGACCATATTTGACGGTAGGAGACCTTTGAATACTAATAATATCATCCAAGATCTTAGTACTATCTTGAAATCGTAAAAGTTTATCCTTTTCTTCTAATTTACCTTTTAGGATATTTACCTCAACCTGATATTGCTCTTCCTCTTCAAGATACTGCTTCATCATGATTTCTTCAGCTTTTCTTCCTTCTTCCACTTGTTTCCTTAATTCGAGAACTCCGTTTTCTTGTTCTTCAAATGCTTAGAGTAGTTCTTCATTCTGCTTATTTGATTTTTTCAAGGTCTTATTTTAAAGAGAGGATCTTAGTTTCAAGACTTTCATAGTAATTGGATCTATCTTTAAGTTTCTTGATTGTTGTACTCTTTTCACTTACTTCATTTCTTAATGACGTCACTTCATCCTACAACTTTTGACATTGATCTTCTTTTCTTTGTACTGCTTCCTTACTTTGTTTCCTTCCTCCAACTGATATTTTAATCTCGTAACTTCTTCTTTGTAGGAACATTGTCTTTTATCAATTAGATATTCTTGATCTCTAACTATATCTGTGAGCCTTTTAAATTTTGCCTCTATTTGATTTCTTTCTCTTTCACCCATAAGAGAAAATTCAGTTGTTTCTCTATCACTTTCATTATCTTCAAATGAACAGAGAAATGTATCACCAAAGGAAAACAAATTCATTCCTGATAATTCTTTTTCTTGTTCATCTTCATTCTGAGGTGATTCTGAATCTGAAGAGTTGCTTCCACATAAACCCCAATCATCTCTCTCACTGTCACAGTTCCTTTGAGATGCCTTCTTCTTTTGAGGTGCTTTCTTCTTTAGCTTCTTTCCCATTATTTCTATGGATCTCCTTCAAGCAATCAAGATTCTACCAACGGACTCACTCTGATACCAATTGTTGGAAATAATCTTAAGAGGGGGGTGAATCAATATTTCAAATCAATAACTTTTTCATTTCCATAATTAGATTTATATATGCTACTTCAGTGAAGGGAACTCACATGTGCATGCAATTGTTCTTAAGGAAACCAACGTATATTTAGTGAACTTATGATTCAGTTAATTCATCATATGTTGATCTTTAATATGTGCATCTGTACTTTATTAAACATTAAATAGTAACCATGTGTAGTTAATAACATAATTAACCATCACACATAAGCAACACACATTAACAGCAAGATTTAAGGTGGAAGCCCAATGTGGGTGTAAACCACCTGATGTTGTCATCTTTGTCTTCTTTTAATAATAAGAAAATATGTTTAAAATCTTGTACTGATGCATACTCACACCATTACGCAGGCTTCTACCTGCATAAGATTACAACCTTCTCTCTTTCTCCAGCTTCTACTGGAAGGGAGCTAAAACCCCCTAGCTCTTGTACTAGCCAATATATTTACTAGTATGTAGGCGTCGACCTATAGAAGGATACAACCTTCTTTCTTCCTCCAGGGACCACATTTCATAAATTTTCAGACTGGATGTGCTTGGTACACAATAATACACATGAAGGCCTCATTTTATCCAATTTTCATACTGGACCCATCAACAACATTGAAGCTTAGAATCAATCACCATTGCGATACAACCATCAAATAAATCTACATCAATCAATCACCAAAACTCAATCATCACTCTTTGAATCAACAAAACTCAATCAATCACTAACAACCTCTGAACCTATGACACAACTGAATCAACCATAAACTTCAACCAATCAACTGGAAGAAATAGAACATTGTTATCAGTTCACAGATCTGAACCTAGAACACTACATCATCTTTCAGAACCATTTGTAACCTCAAGACCATGCATCATAGTGTATATGCCACTTGGATGAACCCAAACTACATGTATACGCCACTTACCTTAGCCCAACCTGTGTATATCACTAAAGATACTGAATCATAAAACTTTTGAACCACAAACTGTATCAATCAGTGACATTCTAAAGATATACTATCATATTACATAGTTCTAAATAGATAGCAACAAGGATCACCCTTCCTTCTCAATCAGTCAATCAATCAGACTCAATTTCCTTATACATTCAGTTCTACTTTCAGATCTAAGAAGACATCATTGACAAACAACAGTAAAATAGTAGTACTGATCTAATAGATCAATCATCCTTGAACATCAAACTTTTCTTTTGGATACGCTACTTGGAAGAGCCGAACTAGCATGTATACACAACTTCACCAAATCGAACCAGCATATAGATCTGCAAATACTTACTTATAACTTTGTTGCACTTCCCGACTTCAGACATACCCATATCATTGTAGGTTTTAACCCCGTACAGAAATTACCTACATACGAATTCTAAATCACAAGAAAAATAAAAACGCGAGAGCATAACACATAAAACACATATACACAGAGATTTCCCACTGGATCTCAAAACCGAGACTACCAGCTTGATTTTCATTATATTCCTTTCAATGTTACAATACATATTTATACATGCTGAAGCATCCAATACCATGGACCGAAAACCATCGTGTCCAAAACCATGGACCGAAAACCATAATTAGGTTCACCCAACCTAATATAGGGTCCAAAAAAAAATTCTCGGGGCGCTGCCCCGAACCCCGTAGAGGGGGGCTACCCGCCCCCCTGTGACCCCCCCGCTGCGCAATCGGCGCAACGAAGGGGGGGCTCTGCCCCCCCTCTAACCCCCCGGTTCACTACGAAGGTTAGTCGTAGAAAAAATATAACACAACCCAACACAAGTGTTGTTCCTTTGGAAAAAGTAACAACAAAAAACGCAAGTTTTGTTCCTTTGGAAAAAGGAACAACCGAAAACGAAAAATGTTGTTCCTTCAGAAAAAGGAATAGCAGAAAATGAAAATGTTTTTCCTTCAGAAAAAGGAATAGTAGAAAACAAAAATTATGCTCCTTCGGAAAAAGGAACAACAGAAAATGAAAATTTTGTTCCTTCAGAAAAAGGAACAGCAAAAAACAAAAATGTTGTTCCTTTAGAAAAGGAACAGTAGAAAACGAAAGTGTTGTTCCTTCGGAAAAAGGGAACATGAGAAAAAAAAAATGTTGTTCCTTCAGAAAAGGAACAGTAGAAAATGAAAATGTTGTTCCTTCGGAAAAGGAATAGCAGAAAAATGAAAGTGTCGTTCCTTTGGGAAAGGAACAACAAAAACAATGCAAGTGTTGTTCCTTCTAAAGAGGAACAAAGAAATGACGGAAATGTTGTTCCTTCAGAAAGGAATAGCAGAACGGAGGAATGGTGTTTCTTCCAAAAGGAACAACAAAGTGCAGAGGTGCTATTCCTTCAAAAAGGAATAGCAAAGTGGTGAAAATGTTGTTCCTTCAAAAAGGAACAACAAAATGCAAACGTTACATAAATGAAAAAATATATACAGAAAGTAATTTATGCTAAAAAAACAAACGAATTATGTACAGTATGTAAGAGTAGTCGAGTCACTTAATGAACCAAAGGTGAGGAAGATTTCTCTTCCTCAACCAGAATCTGCATTTCGGAGTCTTCGCGGAGTTGTTGGTAGAAGGATTCCCAAGTAAGTGGTTCGTGGTATAATCGAACTCGGTGGCCGTTTGCCTTAAAGGTATGTCAGGATCCATCAATGGTAGTTAGAGTAATGGTGCCATTATCATGTACCTTCTAGATTTCGTATGGTCCCAGCCAGCGAGTCTGAAGTTTCCTCGAAAAATCTTGAAACCTAGAATTGTATAGGAGCACCCAATCTCCTTCGCGGAAGAATTTCTTTTTAATGAGGGCGTCATGCCATTTGGCTCGCTGTTGTTGGATTAACGCAGTATGTTGAAGGGCAGAGAGCCTGATTTCATCTACCTCATTGATCTGCTGTAATCTATTAATCTGGGCCTTATTTAAATCTAGACTGATTTCTTGTGTTGTTCTTAGTGTCTGTATTTCGAATTCTATTAGAAAGATGGGTTCCTTTCCAAATACTAGCTAGCATGTTGAATAATCGGTAGTACTTCTCCATGTTGTTTTGTATGCCCACAAGGCTTCCGACAGTCTTGTAGCCCAATCACGTCTGTGTGACACAATGGTTTTTGTCAGTATTTCTTCTATTATTTTATTCACGCTTTCTACTTGACCATTCGCCTGTGGGTGGTATGGAGTAGTATTTTTATGCTGAATATGATAGTTTTTTAGTGTTGCAGCAATTTTATGACCAGCAAACTGTGGTCCTCCATCCATAATTATATTTCTTGGGAGGCCATATCACACAAATATGTGGAACAAGAACTGTATGACAGAATCCTCTGTAGCTCTCAGCAATGCCTCTACTTCAACCCATTTGGTGACATATTCTGTTTCTACCAAAATATATGTTTTCTAATTTGATGATGGGTTAATTGGACGACGAAAAAAATCAAGCACCCATCGTTCGAATGGCTCAATAAATCGTTGTGGGTTCAAGGGCATTTCGTCAGACTATCCAGGGCGTCTTGCTCTTTGGCAGTTGTCACAAGCTTGAACGAACTTCTTTGCATCTTTGAAGATCGTGGGCCAATAATACCTCATTTGTAGCACCTTGTGACCACTTCTTCGATCTGCAAAATTTCTGCCACATGGTCCGTTGTGACAAGCTTTCAAGATGTCAAAAATTTCATCTTCATGGACGCATATCCTGATGTGCATATCTGCCCTTGTATGAAACAAGTAGCCCCCAATCCAAGAAAATCAAGTACTATGTTAGACAATCTGCTTTCGTTCATTAGGGGTCAGATGTTTCGGTAATTTGCCTACTGCTAAATGATTCGCAACATCAGCATACCAAGGTGTTTTAACAGTAATAGTGAACAAATGTTCATCTGGAAATTGATCTTCGACCACTACTGCATCCACTGGTTTTGGCATTCGTGGGAGAAAATCAGCTACAAGATTTTCTTTTCCAGGTTGGTCCTTTATTGTGATATCGAATTCCTGCAATAAAATCAGCCATCTGGTTACTCTACCATTTGTGATTGGTTTATTTGCTAAATATTTTATGGTAGAGTGATCTGTATATAAGATAACAGGATATCCAGTGATATAATGCCTAAATTTATTGACAACATGTATTACAGCTAAAAATTCCTTTTCAGTTACAGTATCGTTCAATTCAGCACGAGATAAATTCTTGCTAATATAATAAATCACATATGGTTTTTTATCTTCTTCCTACCCAAGGACTGCTCCAATAGTTGTGTCTGAAGCATTTGATGAAATTTGAAATGGCAGGTCCCAATTTGG
>APFE030658076.1:42588-59241 GCA_000404065.3 Pinus taeda
GCACCTTTTCTAGTGTGTCCAATACTGGGTTGAAATCATCTCCGTATGGTGTAAAATCATCCATGTATACTTCGAGCCCTTCATTTATTAAATCTAAAAAGATGTTGAGGATAGCCCTTTGAAATGTGGCAGGGGCATTGCATAGGCCAAAAGGTAAAACTCTGTAGGCAAATGTTCCCCAAGGATAGGTAAAGGTAGTTTTGTCTTGGTCTTCAGGGGCAATCTGAATCTAATTGTATCCACTGAAGCCATCCAAGAAAGAAAAGAATTTCTTTCCTGCTAAAGTATCTAATACCTGGTCAATGAATGGAAGAGGAAAGTGGTCTTTTTGTGTTGCTTTATTTAGCTCTCTATAATCTACACAAATCCTCCACTTTCCATTCTTCTTTGGCACCACTACAAGTGGAGAGACCCATTTGCTATCAGCGATAGGGTGAATAAAGTTCACATCTGAAATTTTTTGAAGTTCAGCTTTTACAATGTCTTGTAGATGAGGGTTATGTCTCCTTTGTGGTTGGCAAATAGGTCTTGCATCCTTTTCTATGTAAATGTGGTGTGTACATAGTTGGGGATCGATTCCTTTCATGTCAAGATAATCCCATGCAAATGCTTCTTTGTATTTTCTCAGTAGTTGGATTAGCTTCTCTTCTTGTTCGGGAGTCAGGTTGCCTTAAATGTTTAGAATTTTTCCTGGCTCAATTTCTACAGTTTTGCTATTTGACACAGAGGTAGTAGGTATTGTTTGATTGTGAGTGTCTTTGAGAGGATCTTTTTCTAATTCATTATAAAATGTTGCTTCTATCATATGACATTGTATGTGGGATCTAGATTTAGTCTGGCTAATAAAGTTGTTAATGACATCATCCTCTGTTTGATCTTTGAAATCGAGGGAATCTTCTATGGTTAATGGGGATCTAATATTTTCAGTGAGGTATGATATAGGATGTTTGTTAGTTTTTATTATTGTGACACTTGGCTGGGCTGGAGGATATAAGGCTAGATTCTTGATATTAGTCCCTCTAGTTATAGTCATCCTGCCTTGTTGGCAGCCAATATAAGCGTCAACGGTTGCAAGCCAAGGTTTGCCTAAAATCAATGGATGTCCATAAAGATGGTTTTTGGGGTTTATTATCAGAAAGTCGGTAGGATACTCCCAGGAATCAATGGATACCATGACATCATGTAGTGTGCCTTCTGGCCTAACCACGAATCGGTCAGCTAGTTCTAATAAAGTGGAAGTTGGTTCTACTGATGTAATGCCTAGTTTTTGACAAATGGTGGTTGTTAAAATATTAATTGCAGCCCCTAAATCAACTAAGGCATTTGCAAAGGTTTGTCCATTGATTTGTATTGTTACTATTGGATTTCTTGTGTCTTCATATTTAATGGGTGTTTCTTTTCCTGATAATAGGTCGGATAAGGTGCCAACTACTTGGACTATTGGGTTATTTGTTATTCTCCTCCTTGGCTTTTTTATACATAGCTCTTTGATGGTCTTTGCATATATTGGGATGTCTTGAATGGCTTGGAGGAGTGGGATTTTTATGTATAGATTTTTAAGTTCTCCTAGAATGTCAACATCAGGATGTTGTATAGGTCGAGGTATAATTAATCGTTCTAGGAATGGGGGAGAATATGTGATTACTTGATCATGAATTTACTGTCTGATCACATCCTATTCTTGTAGTGGTTGTTCTATAGGTAACTGATTTTCAACTTGAGCAGTTTTATCTCCCTCTGTTTTTATAATGCACCCAGATCTTAATTGAAGGTCATTACACTCCCTTAGATCGGTTTCTATCTCTGGTGTTTCAATTATTTGAATGGATTAGACTGGTCTTTTATTCAGATTAGGGTTGCGTTGGGCTAGGAGTTGCGGTCTTAAGTTAGACTGGACATTTTGTTGTAATGCTGGTAGTGCAGGTTGAGGGAGCGGAATGGTTCCTATTGGCTGATTCATCGGTCTTTGCCAGTTTGTCTGCCAGGCTTGACTCTATGAGGTAGGAGGAGACCATTGTGCTGGATATACATTGTTTTGCTAATATGGTGGGGCATAGGGAAAATTTGGCCAATTGGTTTGAATTTCTTGATTCGGCCATGGTGATGATGAAGGAAATGGTTGTTTTGACCAATTCGAGAAGGGAGGTTGATTTTGCCACATAGTATTATATTGTTGAGCATGATATTGTGGAGGCTGAAAAGAAGAGGTTGGATCGGGGAACATACCTAATTGTCGTGGTTGCCATTGACGGCGCTGATTAAGTAGGTACACTAGTTTTGGCTCTTCTTCCACTTCCTTGTATACTACTTTCAATCCAAGAAGTGAGGGACAGCTCTCCATAGAATGGTCTTTTGTACAAATGGCGCAAAATTGAACTGCATCTAACAGAGACTCTTTGTGGTTGTGTTTCTTTCTACATCTCGGATAGAAGATTGCCAAATTTTGTTCTGCCTCTACTCGTTTCTGCTTGGCTTGCATAATATCAAGTTGCGTTGTCAGAGTCCCCAATATATCAGTTTTGAAATTTTCTAATAAATTTCTAATTTCTACGCGAGTTACTCCTTCTACAGAGATCTTGTTGTCTCTTGTAAGCTTATCATGTTCTGCTAGTTTTAGTCTTGTGCTGCCTCTTGAATTCTTGATACATAAATCAATAATTTCAACAAAATTTTCGTGATAAATATCTCCTTTTCCCATAAAATTTAGTGTTTCAATCCATTATTCCTTCATTCCTCTAATTAATGTTATTTTTAATACATTATCAGGTAAGGGTAATGATGCATAAGGAGATCTTTGAAGATTATACTGAAAACATTCAACATACTCTTCTAATGTTTCATTCGGTCTAGCTATCATCTAAAATATTTCATCTTTTAACTCTCTAGACCTGTAATAGTCCTGATATTTTTTTAGAAAAGCCTCTTTCATTTGATCCCAGTTCTTTATAACACCACCACCCAACCCCATAAACCATCTTAAAGCAGCCCCTTTTAATGTAGAGGGAAATAATTTCAGTTTCTGGGGATTGGTGGCGTAGTCATATCCTCTACATAGCACATCAAATTCAAACAAGAATGCATCCAAATATTTTGATGTAAGGCCATGAAATATAAGGATATGCTGGAGAGGAATTGCTTTCATAGGTGCATTAGCTGCAGTGTCCACAATGCGATATTGCAGTGTAGAACTTTGGGTGTTTGGTTGGTTTGGGCCATTTGGTCAAACATGTGCCAATAATCTTCTGGGATGTCTAGGAGGGTATTCCTAGGCTGACGAGGGGGAATGGCTTCAACATGAATGGCCTTAATATCACTTCCTTTATCTGGGATGATGAGAGTTCCTAATGTCTGGGGGGATTTTGATTCTTGAGGTTCTTCAACTTTGTTATGGATGATTTTTGTAGCACTTCCCTTATTTGGGCTGTTTAATGGCTGAATTATCCCAAGAGGAGATCTTGGTTCTTTAGTTTCCCTTGTTTCTCCTCTCCCTTCACAGAGGTTGCTAAGGTTCCCTTCTTGCAATGCTTTTGGGCTAGAATTCTCAATTTCTTGAAAATCTTGCTCTTCGGTTTGACTATGCACCTCAGCAAAGGCTATAGATGGTGATCCTGTGGCCTGAAGGGAACTAGTAGGTTGTCTAGAAGCAACTTTTCTAGGTCCTACTGAGGGCTGAGATTCTGCATTCTTAAGGATTTCATCTATAAAGGTCGATCGGCCAAGGGTCACCAACCCCTTAGCTTTATCAGACTTGGGTAGTGGTTTAGGATTCTTTTCAGGCTTTTTCTGCTTAGTCATGCACACAAATCAAATGCTAAGTTCTACCCAAAAAAAAAACAACAAATCTGCAGGAAAGCAGGCAGAGGAGCAGGGCTATTACATGCTCCGTATACAAGTTCTTACCTTCTATTTTTAAAACCCAATTCTCTCCTAGTAGGTTATTCCACTACTTTGGAAAAGAAACAAATGGCTACACTCTTCCCCGGCAATGGCACCAAAATGTCGAGTAGTAAAAAGGGTCTTTTTAACCTCTATTTACCGTACATTAATTGTCAATCCAGGAACGATTTGTTATCTCAAAGAGTGTACTCAGTTTGAGGCGGTCATTTGTTAGAGTAATGCTAGTAGTATAGTGTTCTAAATACAAGAGTAAACAGATGCTTAGAATAAAATCCACCTAAAACTCAAATCATGGATTCAGAAAGCTACAACAATTTATTAGTCAAGGGTACAGTAATGGTAACTCTTCCCTCTGTAAACTGATGCAATTAAAAAGCAATCAAGGAAAAGATCATCAATCTGGGAACTAGACACAATATGTCAATTTTTACTACAGTCTTAGATCGTTCTGCACACCAAAGTGATGATAACTCAAATGACAGGAAATGGAACAACAACTAATTTTATAAACAGGATTGAACAGCAAAACCTTAACCTATAGAAATAAATGAAACAGTAATTATATCCTACAGGAATTAAGTAACAATCTTTACTTTAGAGATGAATTGAATAGCATACAGAAATGGAACAACAAACTAACAGAAATAAAATATACAACAACAAATTAAATCAAATATAAATGTATAGCAAACCAGATTAAACGCAGGCCACTCTTAATATTGAAAGGGGTAGTAATTTGAGCTGCGATACGACAAGTATGAATCACAATTATAAAGAAACAGCAATTGTGATCACGATGGAACAACAATCCCGAATGAACAACAATCACGTTTTAAGAATAAACCATAGATAAATACAGTAGTACCAATTTAGGAATATACAACACTGTTACTCTATAATCAAACAACAATGGAAATCTGTAAGGAACAACAATGTTATATCAATTGTCAAAAAGGACAACAATGTGATATAAAGTTAGAATGAATAACATAGCATTCTTGTTGCAAAGAATAACATTACTTAGTCAAGTATAGAAGAAATATAACATAACCGATATGTAAAACAACAAGGCACGTCAGATTACTGAACAGAGCAAATAGGAGAGAACAAATCAGACATGAATCGGAAATAATGGTAGAGGAGCAAGCAATCCACTAGGGCCAGGCCCTTAGCCTCCAGGGACACACTGTTTAAGGTTACTCCAGAATCAAATATAGAACGACAATAAGATTTATATATTAAAACATCAAAACAGAGTTACAGTGAATCGCTCTTTAAAGAGAGTCGGTGATCAAAGTTTCAAGTACAAAGGAGAATTTCATAAAATAGCAATATTTTGTTCCCCGGGCTAGCAGTACTACCCCTTCTTATAACAACTGAGTGAAGATATCAACAATACAGGAAATTGTTAAGGTAGCGATCCCTAAGGATCAAAGGATCCTGAAGGATTCACCAATCTGTTAGTTCTCAGTTATCCTCTTGTTCTCTTGCGCCAATTTGGTATCTCCTTTTCCTTTTCTTGGCTGATACGCTCCAATTTGGATCGCCTTGTTTGAATACGGTTCCCTCTCAAAGGGACAACAATTAACTTTGTCTTGTCTTTTCCTTTGGGATGTTAGTCTTCCGTTTTCTCCTCTTTCTGCATAAAAAAAGGGTAATTAATAGTTATTTCATGTTGCATATAAATCCTCTAGATTTTACCATAATCTCTTGTCATATACCTAGTTCATGATGTAAAGAGGTTATGATTTTTAAAGAAAAGATGACAAAGTAAATGAAAATAACATACCTTCTCTAGTGCTCAACAATAGCCTCGACAGCCTGAGCCATTTTTACCCCCTTGCATACATTAGTCCTTCCCAACGACATGTGCATTGGATCTGCCACCAATAACTAGGCCGAATATGATGCAGTGATAGGTTTGTTAGTCGATTCCCTTTCTCATCGCATCCTTCATCTTCATGTTCATTTATATTCCTTGCTACTTGTTATGCAATTGAATGGTGTATATCATGTGCATAACCAAGTCATATTTAGAAAATATCTGTGTGTTAAGCTGTTGGTGTGTGAATTTGAAACGATTACTTTTAGTCAAGTTCCTAGAGTCGAAAATAACTATGTAGATACCATTGCAAATAAAATTCTAGATTGGCATTTATCACATGTATACCACAGAAGACAACCATAAACAAAACACACGGTGAACCATAATCATCATATAAAAATACATAATCATATTATGTATCATATAAGTGTTCAGAGCCCATAGCTCTAAATACATCCGACATGCCAATAACATATTACAAAAATCAAAATCAAAGGGACCCACATGTCCCCATATCTAGTCACTATCCGAAGGATCACGCACCAAAGGCTCTGCACCACTTGCACGTAGATCATGTGCTGCATGACCCTCCATCACCATGCGTCGCATGATACCTCGCCACTCTAAGGGAAGGTCGTTACACTCATATATGTATCGATCATCTAGCTCATGCCATCTGTGCTCAGAAACTCTGGTCAAGGGTACCCCACATCTACGGTGTAGATAAACGAGTAGCACACTATCCTCTTGGCCTTGACAAGATGACGATGTTCCCCAATCTACAGCCACAGGCATTGCGACTCGTCCTGCATTTCTTTCCGGTTTTACCGATGCTATGTTTGCATACCACATATTTCACACTTAGTACCATATACATGTGATAATCACGGCTCATCTGCATAGACTGAACTATTGTTTCACCGATAACAGCATCATCTTGGCCCACCCATAGTAGGTCCTAGCCAAAACACTCTCAACCAGCATCATCTGCCAACCAGTGATGTGGTGGAGCGCATGGCCGCCCAAGACCCATAGCACAGCTTCGGAAACAACCTATGTCTCTAGCTTGTCTAAATCACCAATTCGGATAGTTGTGCCCTTCACATGCACATCCTGTGGATAATGGCACTCCACAAACTTTGTAATGTTCCTCCCAGAAGGAAACACCAGATGTATATCCCACACCACTCTGAGGGGAGGGAGTCTAGTGAAGAAATAAATATCCTATAATGTGAGCTCAATATTGTGCCCCTACACGACAAATACCTCATGGTCTGGATCCCAATAGCTCACAATTCTCAATAGCAAGGGCTCACTTGCCCTCATCAATGGGTTCTCTACCAACTTGAGAACCCCATAGCTAGCCAATGCCCTTGAACCCCTTGATCCATCTAAATCTCGGATCGGAGGGTATCCAAGTCTCACTCACACCAGTTGATTTTTAGCTCTACTATGCCTGCAAAACACCACATGTCTTGTCAGTTGAGAGAAGAAAACACTTGTCTACACTAATCAACCTACAAGCCCCACCAAGCGAGCAAAGAACCCCTCTTCTCAGAATTAAATTGCATTTTTATGCGTAGAAAGTGTGAACTCACAGGTTTTTGCTTATTTCCTATGATCTAAATTGCACTGCTTGGCACAAAAACTGTGATTAGACCGTCAAGAGGAGCAAGGATCTCCCAGGGAGCTTCCGAGAACCAAAAATCACGAAATAAATAAATGAAATTGAAGAGATGAGTAAGGCCACCTACCTAAAAGTCGCAAATCCTAATTCTGATGGCGGGTTTTTTCCGCTATGATCTCCACAAGATTTAGGGCCTTTTCCTCCGCTCCAAATTTACCACAACTCACTTAAAAAATGAATTCCAATTGGAGGGAAAATGTCCTTTCATAGAAAAATCCACAATTTTTCTATTGCGCGCTTTGACCAAACGGTAGCTCAGCTTGATGAACCATCAACATCATTAGAAATCTCTCATCGAGTACTATAATGAGTCTTTCTCAGTTTTGGATGATTTGAAACTTCACTAGGAAGCCATTTTTCCACGAAGGGTCACTTCGTCGCCTCTCAAAATCAGATTTCTTCATATGCGACGCTTGTAATTTGGGGACCACCTTCCCTTGGAACTTTTCATCTCACGTGTCAGTTTTCATCATCTGTAACCATCATTTACTCATTTTTTCATGGTCCCCACCGGGCCTATTCTGTGTGTAAGCATCATCAAGTCACCCTTGTTCAGAGCATCCGTGATGAGTCACCCTTGCATCCATGGAGTCTGTTTCATATCCCATTATATCATATCACAATATTCCATCCATAGTTTGATACCGTTCATCCCGTCTTGCCCATTTTGGCCTCCATTCATACTGTCTGTATCCCATCCGAAGTTGAGTCAGTTGCTGCCAGGTCAACCATGCACTTTATGCTTTAACAAAGGAAGTCGTCTATTTGTCCCTCAATCCCTCATTTTCCATTATACCTAGTGTCAATCCATCAATCACATTACTATTTTCCCTCATACCTTAGTTGAGGATCCTCATTGCCTCACATATCGTGGGCCCTATTCTATCGACATCAGCTCATTTATCCCATAAGAACGACCTAGAGGGCAGTGTATCTTGGTTCCAGCTTCCATTCTTGTTCAGTACTTTGGATCGAGTAGAGGGACTCATTATTGCCCTTTCACTTGGGTGTTTCATGTTCGCGATCCATACACTCGATGGTCCAGTGATGTAGCAGATTGTACCAGTGGTTCCTAGGTGTGCGTGAGATGTTTGAGACCTCATGAGGGGTTGCCCCTTCAGGTAGCCCCCCACATGCTTGGATGCATTCCTATTATGCTACAGCCTTAGATGCAGTTCTACAAATATAATGGGTTTGGTTCCTACCAATCATAGTGTTCATAGCATGCACATCTCCTTCAGATGATCCATTTAGTTTTGCAGATCCCTTCCTTGTTCAACAGGGCTTCCTCGGTGTTCTACCCTCCCTCCAACCCATTTTTTGAGGGAAGGTCCATTATATCTCATGTAATCAATTCATATTACATTCAATCCTGGCACATATTTTTCCAGGTGCATTATATATATGGGACACATTGTATTATTTTCTGACTCAGTTATGCCAACATGTCATGTACCATTCAGCATGTACTTCATTGCATAGTTTGATGTTTCTCAACTCACCATTATTTTTGTACTAAGTTATCTCGGCGAGTATATGTATGCCTCCCCCGCCTCATTGAAGTCCGATACCACAACATAAAAGGTGACTTGCATTGGTCTTGTCCCCTCTGTCCCTATCCTCCTGCTTCAGTTGTATTGGTCTCTCTCTCTCTCTCTCTCACTCCACTTTGTTGTGTAGTGATTATGTGTTTACAACACAGTTCGGTCATATGTTTTCCTCCTAGCACTCGTACATTGGGGGGAAATCTGTTATCACCAAAATATTGATCATATAGCCTAATTTACTAGATGGATCGAACTACACCATGTAAAGCGAATTTTACAATAGTAAAATTTCTTTCACTCTGAAAAATTACTTAATAAACCACCTTTGTTAAGTAATTTATAATTAAACTCACGCGGAATAATTAAATAAATCATTGTTTATTTTATTTCCTTCTAGGAATAATTAATTAAACCATTGTTCAATTATTATTCCTTGTCATATTTGACCCAATTATGAAAAATCAACAGATGAATTATTAATTATCTTATTTTTCTCTAGGAATAATTAATTATTATTCCTTGTCAAATTTGAAAAATCCCTTGGGAATAATTAAATAAATCATTATTTCTTTATCATTCCTTAACCAATTTGTTCAGATGATAAATAAATCATTTATTTATTTATTATTTCTAAATAAAAGTTTAAATATTTTTCTCCCTCCTAACCAAATACAATAAAATATTCCAAGTGATTATTCCAAGAATGGGGTTAATAATAATTTATTATTGCTCATTATTCGAGGATAACTCAATATTTTGTTATAAATAGAAGAGTTTTCCATTTTATTTGTTGGGTTTTCACATTATAGAGGAGAGAGACTCTAAAGAAGATGAAGACGTTTGAGGATAGCCAAGAACCCATCCCATAGAGGGGCACAGGGAACATTTATTTGTTCCCTTCACAAGTGTTATACTAAAATATATTCTTTGTATATATAGTTTCCATTGGATTATTTGAGTTAATACTGTTTCTTTTTGTTGTTTAACTATGATTGTGGCATACATTAGGACTTTCACAGGTTTTGATTCTATCACTTGTTGCATATCTAAAAATTTTAGCAGCCATTTATATTATTGATATTGTTTATCATCCATAGTCTTAAGAGGGTTCTTTTCGTACATCTTTGAGAAGAAAACACTACAAGAGAAAGAATTATGGAAAATGCGTGGAGCAAGGACCCTTGAAACCCTTAGTCTTTGGAAAGGAAACGTGGCCTCCAAGTGATCAATCTCCAAATTTGGCTATGGGTTCAACCTCAATCCTAGGATGAGCTTGATTAAACAATTTATATTCTTCCTTGGGATCAAGTTTAGAAACTCAACCTTCCAACCTTTGCAATTTGACCTCTTTTACCTCCAATGAAATCAATCCACAATTATTTCAAGGAGACACTTTAGATCTATGAGAAAGTTAAAAATGGCATCGAAAGGCAAGGTCTCCTCCTTATATTTAAATGATCCAGCCTCTTTCTAATATACATTACAAAAATATATTCATACCATTGATCTTGAAATGAAACAGATATAATTTGATATGATACTTGTGCTCAGAATTTTGCCTTTGAACCCTTGGTCTTTGACCCACTAGATGGAGATGAACTCTTCTGTTGGATTTCTATAGACCTATAGTCAAATTATAGTCAAGATGGTAGTACTTCCTACAACAAATCTCACAGCCTTGCAATACAATTGAAAAGAGACCCTCAAATCTGATTGGGGTTTGATCTCGACCTCGTAAACGTGAATGGATAAATATGGTAAAGTAGACCTAGGTCCAATCTAAAAATTTGGCAAAGTAATGTTTTCTCTTTTGTTTGCAACAAAATAATAACTCTCAAAATAATGCAGAAAATTCTCCTTCCAATCAACCAAAAAAATAGAACCAACTAGGATGATACGAAATACCATCGAAGATGGAGATGTTGGCTAGGGTGAGGATAAATTCCACCAAATTCCCTGCATGAAACCTCCAAATAACCCTGCAAATAATTTAGAATTTTCCAATAAAACCCACAGGCTGGCAGGATGCACAACTCTAATACCACTGTAATTTCGCAATCATCAAAATTTTAATTAGTTTTGGTACATTATAGGTGTTCTAATAAAATTCTTGTAGTAAAAACACCGAACACAATACAGAGCTGAGAATGCAGCATATTATTTATGTAAATAACTATAAAGAAAATTACATGCCCACAGAAGCACTACTAAAGCTCGTGCCTTGGCATTTATGGCTTCCCATCAACAGAGAAATTAAAGATGCTGAAGCACAATCTTAGATCCTCGATGGATCCACCAGAGAAATTACTCCCATGGGGTTTTCGTCCTTGGGATCATCTAGAACTTGCCTTGAAAAGCTCTCAACAAAAGAAAAATAGATAAATAACTCTCGATGATTACATTGTTAGGCTCCTATCCCCTTTATATGCTTCATTGAATCTCTAGAGACTTCATTTTATTGTTTTCACTCGAAAAATGAAGGCAAATACCATGGGTCAATGCCATGGGCAACTACCGTCGTAAATACCATGGGTAGATTCTGTCCACTTTAACCATATCCACAAAAAAAGAATATTGCAAATCGATTGCTTTTTATTTAGTCTAAGAAGTTTATGTTTAGGAATTCCCCAAGATCCATAAAAGTAGAAGCTTAATAGAAACTACTCATCAACACCACAAAGTATGTTATTTTTATTGAGAATTGAGCACATGGAAAGATGCTTGTTAAAGTGGATGTTAGAGAAATCCCTAATGCATAGGTATAACAATAACAAGAATTGTGTTACCTTTTGGGTAATTTTCTTAAGAATCCTAACTATGTCTTAAAAATGTAGCTTGGGGCATTAAATTTAAATGATATTACTTATTGATTTTTGGATTGGGATGAGAGAGAGATAGGAGATATTGTCTACTCTAAAAATAAACATCTTTTCACTTGTATCTTTTCCATACATAATGTCTCTTTTTCATAAATTAAATGGACAACCTCCTTTCCTTAATTCTTCATGACAAACCATCCTTCCAAGAGGCATTAAGGCCATTTATAGACAAGTAAGGCCACCTAATAAGTCATAGATTCGAAATCCAATGACTCTGCTATGATCTCACCAAGATTTAGTACCTCTTACTCTTCTCTAAATTCTCTAACAAATCAATGTACAAATGAATTGGAATTGGGGGCAAGAAGCCATTTTATAGGAAAAACTATAGTTTCTTTTGGCCATTAGGAGTAAATGATAGCTCGGTTTGACAAACCGTCAACATTCTTGGAATTATTTCACCGATATCTACAGTGGGTCTCCATGTTTCTTGTAATTTGAAACTTCGCCACAAAGCCATTTTTTCAATGAGGTCTCACTTTGGCACATTAAATCAATTCTCTTAATATGAGTGACATGTACTATCATACCACTTTTCCTTTGAACTTTTAGAATTATGAGTCAAGTTCTGGCATGAGTAATCACTATTTACTCATTCTATTATGGTGCGCTACGGGCCTTTCCCATGTGGAAGCATCATATAGTCACCTTTCTTCAAAGCATTAGAGATGAGTCACCCCTACATCTATGGATTCCGTTCAAAGTCCCATTGGGTCCTGTTACAATATATTATCCATCTATGTGTCGCATTCATCCACTTTTTCTTATATTTGGCCTCCATCTATCCTCATGTGCCTTTGGAAATCCTTCGTCTGAGTAATTGACCATCCCTTGTGGAATTGTGTCAGTCACTATGAGGTCAACCTTGCATGTTATGCTCCGACAAGGTAAATCATAACTCCATGAGTCCCCATATATTCCAATTGTCATCCCTAGTGTTAGTCGTTATTAGCCATAATACTATGATCCTTGTGCCTTTGTTGAGGATTCATAATTGCCTAAACTCTGGTGGGCCTACTTTGTTAACATCAACACATTTATTCCAGGAGAGTAGCCCAGAGGATGGTGTACCTTGGTTTCATCTTTCATCCTTTCTTGGTGCCTCTAATCAATCAAAGTGAATCATTATTTCCCTTTTACTTGGTTTTTTCTCGCATGCTCAAATTCAACTCATTATCGCACGATCAAGAAACAGACACTTGGTGGTATAGTGATCTAGTAGATTTTCCTATATTTTTTGAGGTGTGTGTGAGATTTTCTAGACCTCATGAGGGGATGTCCCTTCAGGTAGCCCCTCACATACCTAGATGTTAGAAAATATAATCTAGCCTCAGAAGAAGTTATTTTTATTTGAATGGCTTTGTTTCTGCTGATTGTATAACTCACAACATGAACCTCTATTTAAAATGGTCCATTGAGATATTTAAAATACCTCTCCTATTCATCAGGGCTTCTTTGGTTGTGATTCTCCCCCCCCCCCTCACCACACCAAAGTGGGGGAATTATGTCTCATGTCCTCAAATCAACATACTTAATTGTATCAATCCCGGGCACTATATTCGAGGAAATTATGTATATGGGGATCATTATCTCATTGTATCATTTTTTGCCCCATTGATGCCAGCATATCATGTATCATGTACTATGTACCTCAGACCTAAATTGTTAGGCACACCATTATCATTTGTACTCAGTTATCTCGTAGGTATGGGTATATCTCCCCCGCCTTGTTGAGTTCTTGTACTCATCAATAAAGGAAACTTTTATCTCATAGGTAGGTTTACCCCGTACAACTTCACTCCTTCCTATTACTTGAGTGATCTCTCTCTCCCTATGACTTCCCTTCGATGTTTTGTGAAAGTGAAGCTACAACATATTTCCATCATACGATGTGCTCGTCAAACTCTTATGTTGGGAAACATAATGTTATCACCCAAATAATGATCACCTAGTCATGTATTACTAGGTTGATCAAAATTCACCATGTAGGATAGGATTTTACATATTAAAACCTTCTTTTACCTTAGGCAATAATTTAGTGAACCAATTTCCTAAAGTACGTCGTTGCATTGTAGACTACTACATGGAGGGGAATTTTGAGACAATGTTTTAAGACAAAATAAATATTTTGTCTTAAAATTCTCAATATGATGCGCTATAAAAAAGGTAAAGGATTAGGGGTTCGTCTTTACGCTATTGATGGTTTCTTCGGGAAGTAGAGTGATGGAGGTTGACAAAAACTAATGGGATTTAGGGAAATGGAGGCTGAAAATAGAGGTGTGCGTCATGAGAGGAGTGATGCAGGCACTTTCAACGAATATTAATGGGTGGTAACATAGTTGGAGTACTTTTCGGGGTCTCCATCGATTGTGTTTTAATATGTGTTTTTTGCTATTTTATTTATTTTGAACACTACTTATATACATTGGTTGTTGTTATTAGCAAATTTTTGTGCTAGATTGGCAACATGGATTAGATTCACTTGAAGGATTGTTGAAAAATGTGGCAAGAAATTCTCAATTTGATTTTGCCTTGATTAAATTGAGAAAATTTGAATTTCCACATCAACAGACAACTTGGATGCAATTAGATTGTATGACATGGTTTGTGTCACCCATTTTACTCAATCAATCTAAGTTGGAGGAGTTATAGTTCAATTAAGCATGTGTGATTTCTAATTTGTAGCAGTCAAAGTCAGTTATCTCAAGTTGTTTTCACTTAAACTAGGTCTAACTGTTGGAGGAACTAGTGGAAGGCTAGTTGTGCAGTGAGAATACAGTCAAATGCAATGATCATCTAGTTAAGTGATCAATCATCCCAAAATTGCTAGTGCATGTAAACAATTCGAGTTCCCCAGCTATGGTGGAGATTCCAAGGTAGTGTAATATTAGTTGTAGACTAGTCTTGAGTGTACAGGTGTTTCATGCAGTCACACGACCAACCTTAGGAATTGTGCAATCCATTTTGGAAAAAACCTAAATAATAGGGGCCTAATTTCTCAAGGAACTGCGGAAATAGGGGCTCAAGTAAAGGTGGAAATTGACAAAGTTTGGGTTGGAGCTTCTTAGTGAGCAGAGGGATAGGTTATTCACTTACGGGTTGTGCACAATTGAGTAAATCAATTGTAATACATCTATATTCATAATATTGATGCGAGAAGGCATTGGAGTTATTAAAAGGTTGCTTTCCCCAAGAAAAATATTGTGTGCATGTACTTTATTTCTTATTGCATGTTTGAATTTTTTGTTGTAAATTGTGAATTAACTTTCGTAGAGTAGTAGAGTAGGTCTGTGTCTTATGATTTTCAAGAAACTTCATGATGAGTTGCAAATATACAACATAATTTCTACATCATATCTTAGTAGGATTCACATTAGAGCATGAATTTCGAATTTGTTTCTCAGGAGGCTCGAATTTTCAGTTCAATGTAGCAAGAGCTCTTAGGAATTGAAAATATGATCTTCAACAGGCTGAGGCTAGAGTATTTATTGGAAGGCAACTCTAATTTCATTGACTGCAAGGATCACATGGAGGAGGTATTTGATGACAATGTATTGCTAGAATAAATCAAGAGAGATGTTACAAAACCAACAAAATCTGTTATGAAACCAGCTCACAAAAAGATAGAAAAGATAGTTAAATGCCTTAGAATTTAGCCTCTTCGAGGGGGCAACCTCCTTTACATTACAGAAATGAACAATTCTTAGATGATTCAAATGAAAAAACCTCCTTTCTATATATAGGAGTCTAAGGAGTCACAATATAACCCAGCCGACGTAACAACAATAATATAAAGCCACAAAAATAACAATAGAAGGATTCTATGGGGCACAGTAATAACAATAGGGGCACAAAAATATTAATAAGGGGTACAACTACAATAGTAATGGGGTAATCACTAGTAATATAGGGACCCAACACATGCCCCTCTCCTTCAAAAAAGTGTTGTCTTCAATGCTTGAGAAGTTCTGGATGCTTCTGTATAAAATTCTCATCCTCCCATGTGGAATCTTCAGCGGATAAGTTCCTCCACTTGATAATATACTCTGAAATTGATCGATTTCGTAGCTATCGAGTTCGTGTTTCTGTGACTGCTTCCGATTCCAATATAATTTTTCCTTCCTCGTCAAGTTCTAGCAATATTGTTTGAACTGGGAGCTTGTCGCCTATAACCTTATTTAAAAATGAAACATGGAAAACTGGGTGCAATCGAGAAGCTGCAGGAAGCTCCAATTTGTATGCTATAGTACCAATATTTTGCAACACCTTGTATGGACCATAATACTTTGGTGATAATTTAGTATCCTTATTATCTTGCTTGAGGGACATTTGCTTATATGGTTGTAGCCGTAGGAATACCCAATCACCTACATCAAAACTTCTTTCGTTGTGATGTTGATTTGCGTGTTGTTTAATTCTATTTTGTGCCAACACGAGGTTATCCTTTAAGAGTTGCAGGACTTGTTGTTGATGTTCTATGTGATGTTCCACTGCTTGAACCTTAGAATTTTCTCTTAAATATGATGTGATGGATGGTGGCTGATACCCATAAAGTGCCATAAATGGGGTCATTTTTGTTGTTGTATGGAAGGAAGTGTTATACCACCATTCAGCCAGAGGAAACCATTTGACCCATTGTGTCTGTTTATAAGATACAAAGCAACGAAGATATCCTTCCAAACATTTGTTTACTATCTCAGTTTGCCCATCAGATTGAGGATGATAAGATGAGCTATGAGCTAACTGAGTCCCAAGACAAAAAAATAATTTTGTCCAAAAATTTCCAGTGAAAATGGGATTTCTGTCACTTACAATAAT
>APFE030658081.1:0-11461 GCA_000404065.3 Pinus taeda
TAAATGGCGGCTACCCGCCCCCCTCAAACCCCCCAAATAGGGGGGGCTGCCACCCCCCCGCTGCGCAATCAGCGCAATGAAGGGGCAACTCCGCCCCCCCTCTAACCCCCTAGTTCACTACGTAGGTTAGTCGTGGAAAGAATATAACACAACCCAACAATTCTTCCATCTGGAAAGCATTGCCCTCCTCGTAGTTTTTTTGGTGGGGTTTTGTCTATTTCCTTTAGTGCTACGATAATTAATTCCAACACCTATGAATTTTAATACTTAATCAATCCTTTACATTAATATCTTTGAATGGATTGAATTGTTGGTTTGTATCCCCAATGATATCCCTTTGCTTGTATTGTTAGTTGGTCTCCATAATGCAATTGTAAGTTTGTATAAGTCATTGTTGAATGGTTTGTTGTGTGAACACTTTGCGTTGAGGTACTCTACAACCCAGCATGGGGGAGATGTTGTAGTGTTTGTAAATGAGTGTAAACATTTAAATGTTGCCTCAATATGGGGAAATGTTGTAGTGGTTGTAAATGAGTGTAAACATTTAAATATCAGCTCAATATGGGAGAGCTATTGTAGTGTCAATAAAATGAAGCATTAGATCAACAAATAATAATAATAGTAAAGCATAACATCCACTAAACTAAAAAACGTCATAAATTTTTAAAAGTAACAAATCGATTCAATTCAATTTATTACATTGTAATTTAATTTTTACACCGAGAGGCGCTCTCCATCCTAGTATGGTAGAGATGTTGTAAGGTAATGTAATGTCTAGTGTGTTGAAAAGTGTAACTAGGTTTAGTCTTCATAATGACATGTGTAATTATGATTTTATGTAATTGATGAAAAGAAGAAAATATTTTTTTATCTCATCAAGGGACACTCAAGTACTCAAGGATAAAATCCTAAAGGATATCAAAGTGAAGTCAATATCTACAAAGAAGTATCAAAAGCCTAGGTCGAGGAAGAAGCTTGCACCAAAAGAAGTCTTGAGATCCTCAAAAGACCACAAAGATCCTACTCAAGTTGAAGGGATTTACAAATTAAAGTTTCTTGAATATTATTCATCCTAGAGAAGCAAAATCAAGGACGTTTTCATCATCTTCAAAATTTCTAAGGCAATTTCCTTTCGTTGAAGAAAGGACCCTATTACTGAAGAAGATCATCAAGAAGATCATCATTATCAACAAGAACAACACAATGAAAGGATTTAAAGTGATCTCCTTCTTTGTGGAGTCAAGGAACACTCTTGAAGAGATCTATCTTCATCAAGAATAAGTTCTCTATCATTTATATTTTCATCAAATTCAAGAAGGCGGAAAGTGGAAGAAGCATCTTCTCAAGTAAGTATATTTATGTATGAATCTGTCAAAAGGTTTTTTTGAAAGGAAATCAACAAATTGATTGGGGCTTCAAACAATCTTGCATGGAAGAAGAGGATAGATTTGAATCTCATTGAAAATGAGTTTATGGATCATGTCAAAGGATCTATCACCAAACCAGCAAAATAATATGCTCAAGTACTTGCAAATTTAATGAAAGGGGAAGCGGCTCAAAGGATTCTCATAGAATCCATGAAGGATCCCCTCATTCCATATGTATCTAAACTCAACACCTCAAAATAAATATATGACAAAGTGGTACAGTTGTTTTCTGTGAGCACTGCAAGAAAAGTTATCTCTCAAAGGAAAGAACTCTACAAGCTAAGGATATCAAAAGAAGATACTTCGAGATCTGGGAGAAATAATGTCTGACAAGGAGATGACCACTATAGTACTCAATGCACTACTAGAGGAGTGGGTAACTTTAATTCAACTATTAAAAGGTGGGGTGGAACTACTCCATTCCAGGATTTATGGTCACTATGAAATATTGAAGAAGCCAGACTGAAGGCAACAACTAATGTAGGATACAGTGAGAACAATCAAGCATATGTTGCTATGGAAAAGAGAAGAGGAAAGTATGGGAAATTTGGTCCTCATAAAAAGAAGAAGAACCTGGCTAAGGTTCAATGCTATGGATGTCAAGAATATGGGCATTATAAAAGAGATTGTCCTAAGCTCAAAATGGAAAATAACAAAATGTGTAGAGAATAATCCCATATCATTGAAGAAGTGGAGGAAGTTGAAAAGAATAAGTCCAAGAAAGAGGAAGTAAGATATCTCTACTGTGATTGATATAATCTTCCTCGCATAGTTCTCTTCAAGTTCTTGTTTTCAAGTTTTCTATTGTAAGATATGGCTATCACGAATCACTAAGGAAAATGATAATATGCATCATGGCATCATGGCATCATAGAAGCATTAAAAGCAAGATCTTGTGATCATAGAGAAAAATAGTTGAAATAGAAGACTATGGAAATCACCTATGGAAGGGTATAACTCTTGGTAACCTAATTAGAAGCATTAGTGGTACTTATGGGAAAAAGGAAAAAGTTATCTATTACAAATATCATCATACATCAGTCAAAAGGAAGCATTTGTTGGATGAGGATACTTAAGATTTTATGTTGGAATATTTGTCAGAAGGTTCACCAATTAAAAGGAAGCAAGTGTTTCATCAAGAGTTCCAACTTGTGGAATTCATGGGATGATGGTATGATGAAAAAAGAGGCAAAGAAAATCAAGGGATTATCTTTCAATCAAGGAAGTTGTTGAAGAATTCTAGATGACCTAAAGGAAAATGAGGTATACATGCTTGTATTTGATATTATAGAGTGATGTCATATGGTTGTAGGTAACATGCTCTATCTTGAGAGCATGATCAAAAGAAAGGATCTCCACCTTTGAAAAGATTCAAGAATACATGGGTCACACATTGTCTAGATGAAATCAAGATAATATGTCCTCATATGAAATATGAGGTGGTTGAAAAAATTGGACGAAATATGATTGAAAGTTCCTAGAAGGAAATGTGTGAAGAAAGAAAGGAAGAGATCGTGGAATATGAAAATATGAAAAAGGAAATCAACATCCAAGGACTAAAAGATTTGACTAGGATATCTCCATGAAAGGTATGAAGATTCTGATGAAGTCTGAAAAAGAAAGAGACCTTGACATTATATAACTTTTGGAGATTGTTAATGAATATATAGGATGTTGATGCCAACTAGAAGATGTTATGATGAAATACCATCACAAAGGTAATATTGATCTCATGTTCATTTATTATTTTTGAATGATATCTGGATGGGAATATGCAGGGTTGCCAAGGGAAGATCTATGAATATCTTCCACCATTGAGGTCCATGTTGTAGGATGAAATATCCTTAAGAAATCATGGCATGAAGAAGGTAGCATAGCATGAAGGAAGGCCATATAAGAACTGATGGATCGCTTTCCAATGAAAGGAATAATGACACGAATGACTCATGGATGAAAGTGATGAATGGTCTCTGCCCTACAAAGAAGTCCCAAAACATGAATACTCTTAAATAAAGAGAAGAAGTTCATGGCATTGTGAGGATTTCTTCAAGCAGTTGGTTGTCCCACCATCTCCACCTAAAGAGATGTTGTAGGTCCCTAATTAAGAGGGAGCCTGAAAACAAGTTTCTAACTTGGTAGAAACTTGGAAGCAAATTCCTAAGCCAAGAGGGAGCTTAGGTACATTCCTTCATCATGAACGAGTACATTCCTTCATTGGAACAGGTATGTCCTCCCCAAGTTGAGAAGGAGAGATTGACACATCATTCTTGTCTTCATTTGGGAAGACAAAAGGGAGGATTGGGTAAACATTTGGAATTTGATTCTCTTTGAGGATGAGTTAGGGCATCCAAGATAAGGGTAATTGTAGAGGACCGATATTATTTCCGGACTGGGAATCCAAGATAAGAATTGTCCTCGTGGAACATACTCTAAAGGAAACCCGGTAGGGTATGTTCCGAGAGAGACAATGATGAGTGTGTCTATACATCATTGGTCTCGCCAACATTGTGCTCTAATCTTGTGGAGACATAGAGTTGTTAGTCAAGGCCTTGCTATATGACAATGATGGTTGATATGATGCTATACAAATGGGCTACCAATCTAACTCACCTTAGGAGAATTCTTCAGATTAAGAATGTCTAAGTACCTTGTATGGATTATGAATACCTCCCTAGTTAAGAGGGAATGTTGAAAAGTGTAACTAGGTTTGGTCTTCATAATGACATATGTAATTATGATTTTATGTAAATGATTAAAAGAATAAAATAAAATTATTTTTGTAAGGCTTGTCTCATGGGTTTCATGAGCAAGGAATTTTATTTTATAGTTAAAGCTCCCATCGTGAGCTATTAGGTTTGGTCATAAAGTCATAAAGTCTATTGAGTCAATGTCAAGTGTTGAAGACCCATTTGGGTAATATACACATTGTAAAAGAGAATTTAATTGTGTCATATACCCTCCAATACCTTGTCACAAACACTCCTTGAAGTCAACCTAAGGATGATTCTAGAAAAGGCTTGTCAGCATAGGCACTAGTTCAAGTTGGCTTATCCTTGATGGAAAAATCACTATAAATAGGCATCTCAGCCTTCATTCTAGTGACGAAATTATGGCCAGTGATAAAAGGCAAAAAAGATGTGGGAAGTTTGGAAGGAAAGAAGCCTATAGTCAAGCGAAGGAAGGAGAACCATCATCGAGATTATTCCATATTTGTTTTTGGGATGTCACCTCACACGTGTGAGAATCTAGTGATGTCTGATGCAAAAGAAGGGTCGAGGTTTGTAAGGTCGCTCTAGAAGTTGAATCAAAGGAGAAGACATTACATTCATCAATCCGAAGTGTATAAGGAAGTCTTTCCATCCAAGCAAAGTGGTAACAAGGTGAAAATGTTGATCAACATCCATCACATGTGTTGCATCTAGGGTTTCTAAAGAGGTCGAGGGTTGTAGTTCTAATCCAAGAAGCCGAGATATGAAGGATAGCTGAGAAGGATGGAGAAGCAAGTAGTTTGACCATTGTTGACTTCAGAAAGAAGAGGTTAAACTAAATAGATCTTGGGACTTGGTCTTGGAGAGGTTAAATATGTCAAGGGTCTTGGTCTTGGTATTTTTCAATTGAAGTCTCTATAAGAAGAAGAATTTGTTTGGGTTTTCCTCTCAAGTTAGAGAGGTTTTTGCCTTGGTTGATCGTTTACATTTTGTGTCTCTTATCTCTTTATTGTTTATGCATTGGTAGTTGTTTGATGAAGAAGAACACTATAATAATCTAAGTAAAGAGAAGATCCTAATCTAAAATGCATTCACTAGCAGTTATCATTAGAAGATAAATCACCTAATTATTATGCCCTAGATTTCTTAACACAGTGAACATTTTAACTCAGTTAAAGTAAAATAAATTGAAAATAAAAATAAAAATAACCCTATAAAAATAAAATAAAAATGACCGATGGTATTAACAAATGGTATTCATGTGGAACATAGCCTATTTAAATATGGGAGGAGTTAAACCAACCTAGATCCATCTTAACACCAGATCTACCAAGTGCCAAGAGGGATCGAATTTCTTTCACTCTAAAAGAGGTTTGCATCTTAAGATATTTGATCCCTCTCGACACTTGGTACATCTGGAGTTAACATGGATATAGGGAGGTTATAATAAAATTATAAACGATATTTTCCTAAATAAGTATCATAATTTACCTATTATTTAAATAAAATCACAATAAATGATTCATATTCACATAATATATATATATATATATAAATATATATATATATAATTATATATATATATAATATATATATATAATATATATATAAAAATATATAGAATATATATATATAATATATAATATATATATATATATATATATATATATATTATATATTAAATATATACAAAATTAATATATTTAAATAAATAGAATGTGTTATTCCATTAGCATTTGAGATGGAGTGGATTTACTCCTTTGTTGGGCATTTCCACGACCTTACGATGATTGCACCATCATGGGCATGCGATATCGACAAGGGTTCATCACAGTGTTGTAAACAACTTAGCTTCTGGATTGCACCTACACTCTTTTTTAAGTTAGCTACAACTTCTTGTTTATTATATGTTAGGTGTTATGTGCAAAAACATAAACTTGAACATAAATCATGTAGCAATGTGATATCAACATTATTCGACAAGTTGTGCCAACATAATATCAAGTAAATGAACATATTTTTATTATATTAGTTTTTGTACATAAAATGGGAGGCTAGCTCAAGCGGGTTGCAACATTCCATTTATAATCTCAGAGAACAAAAATTATTTATAGCCTAAACGAGGGTGCCCCTTGGCTTTCCCAACACAAAAATCTCAACAGAAATCATATACTACCTTGCTCGCCTTGTGCAGGCGCATGTCCATGCACACTCCTATCTCTTGTTTCTTTCCTGCTCACTACCTCAGAACATTGTGTGATATCACAAACCTTCGCCCTATGAACTTGTAGGATTTTTGAATAATATGACACATATTCACAGATATTATCGTGATTATACACTATTGCGAAATCAAGGGTAATTTTAGGGGCGAATAATCGCCCAAAGGCGAAATTTAAGGCTTTTTATATTTTAATGGGGCGAATTTTTAATTAAAATAATATATATATATTTTTTATATAATTAGCCCTCATTTTATTTAAAAATTAATTTATTTTTTTATTTTCGCCCAGGCAGATAGGCTAACCGAAATCTGATTTTGTTAAAATCGCCCCATTTTGATATTTACTAAATCGATTTTTCTTAAAATCGCCCCATTTTGATATTTGCCCCTGGTTTCAGCCCACTGTTTTTATGAATTCCGGATTCATGGTATGGCTCCCGGCTCCCTGTTTTCCTGAATTCATCGGGTATAAAATTGTTTTAAAATAGTTTGTTTTGTTTTAATCGTAGTTCAGCCATCTTAATTTTGTCATCTCATCAAGAAAAAGATAAAAGGTTCCATTACGATCCATCCACTTAGTTTTTCGTCTGCATTTTCAACAGAGCCGGGGATATTTTAATTTTAGACAGGATATCGTTAACAGAATGACAGGAGAAGGCGGCGGAACATGTAAGAAACGCAGCAGAGCGATCATCATATGTTGGGTTATATATTCAGCCAAGCGTGGTCTGCGGATAGATCATTTGTATGCCTTTCCAATATCATATTGTTGAATAGTAGCGGTGAGTGTTTTTCGACTATTTAAATTGTTTTTCACTCCGGCGTTCATTCGTACATAGTTCTGGTGTTTCAGATTTTCTATTATGCATTGAGTGTTAGGTTACATGGAACAGGAAAACATGGATAGGGTTTTGGAAGGGGTTTCCCCTCAGGCTTTGGTGCTGGAAACCTTGATGAGCAAGTCGGATTACCCCCCGCCTCCTCTTCCAGCGAAAGTGTGCGCGGTATCGTTGAAACCTTACGTGAAGCGGCTGAAAACGAAAACTTCAATCTCCATGTCGTTATCCAGCGTATACCTGAGCTTTTGGACGCCATCAAGGTAATGTCGATCGCTTTTTCTCATATCTATATTTTATTGTATTGACGCACCAAATTGAACACATTCCATTTCTTATTTTACCTCAGATGCAGAAAGAGTCACAAAAGAAGATCTATTGGCCGACTTCAGCTGGCTCCTTGAAACTGAAAGACTTTCTGTTGGAGACAGTAAACAGTATTTGTTCCTTGGTGCGTATCAAACTTATATATTATTCTCAAATCTAAATTCATTTCAGAGATATGTATAATTACTGACTAAATCTAGACTCTTCTGAGATTTGAGTGCTGTTCTGGATACTAATGCTAAATTCGTATAATTCTTGATATTTTATCGTCTTATTTTGGCGTTCAGAAAGATGTTTTGCCAGCTCACGCGGCAAAGAAAGTCGCTCGCGATGTCGTACAAGGATTAGGGCAGGCACACTGGGTTACTTCAGGTTTTCTTCTCATCATATATTTTCTGGACATTCAATTCATCATATTTCAGTTGAATAAATTTCGTCTTTCACTGGTCCTCCTTCGCCGAAATTATGCAAACTGGGCCAGGAGCCTGACCTTCACACTTGAAATCGGACGATGCACTTCCTCCTGTTCCGAATATTGCAAAAGTTGGGGTTGCCTTCCCTTCTTTAGTTGGAAATCCCAACATCTCGTGCCCCTCTGTTCAGATGTACTTCAACATCTCGTGCCACTCTGTTCAGATGTACTTCAACATTTCTAATGGCATGGGCCTCTGAGTAGCACAATATATTACTTATGATCAAGGCCCTTCCCGCAAATATTGTCGTTCTCCTCGAACGGCCCAATCAAAATCCATTACAATGCCATTAGTGCCGGCGTACATATTTTTGGTTTAGACTACGCGTTTTTGGTTAAGATATACAGACTGGCAATGAAAGATGTCTCTTCCCTGCCTTCGCCACCAGGATCGATCCTCCAACGTATTCCGTAACTTTCTCATTAATCAGTTCGAGTGCAATTTTTGTTCACGACTGACTTGCGAGGTACGACGCGGAAGAGTACGTGATTTTAATAAATTATAAAATGGAAAATAAATTCATTAAATGTAAAATCTAAATCTAAATATACAGAGTTGAGAAATCAAAATACCCACCAACCCTGAATGTGGGATTCGCCTGCAATTAAGTAAATTGACTGCCCATTTAAAATCTTTACTCGGTTTGTTCACGACGTAAACTGATAGTGTATTTATGGGAAGACGCGGTTATAGATTTTATGGTAAATATTGTTCTTAATTTCATTGGCAATCACGCAGAAATTACAGGATCCTGGCAATCACGCAGTCTCGATAAGTTTTGTGTTCTAAGACAAGACTATATACGTCTAAATTTGATTTCTATATACACTTAAATTTGATTTCCTCTGTAAATAAATGTACAGAAATTCTCTCATGACTCATAAGTAAGTGGGAGTAGTGATTCATTACATAAATAATTTTTAGATTGTGGTAGGAAATAAATAATAAGTATGGTCTGGACAAGTCTTAGGTTCCAAAACAAGATCATATATACCCAAATTCAATTCCCTTGACCAAAAATAAAACTATTACAAATACACTCCAAACATCAAAACTCAAAAAACCAAAATTAATGCCGGCAACCTAATGAGTGTTGACTTTGTTTCGTCATGTATGGTTGTTGCTTGTTTAGCGCTGGTGTTTTCATCTTTTGCAGAGTTGTATGAATATGGCAAAGCCTACCCGAGTGAACAAGGAAAATTAAGAATCCTGATTCAACGAAGCATTGATTAGACGCTGACATCAAGTTGTTTGAACCAGTTGGTGACAGAAAATCTTTGTATGAATCATTATAGATATTGTATAGATATAGGTATCATCACGGCCCTGCAGCAGTTTAGAGATAAGGCTCAAAAGGATGGACAGAAGAAAACTGAGCAGATAATCAAGAGTTAACACGCAGCTGAATATTTCCATATTTCGGCAAATTTCCTTACTATAATGGCAAATTTTGATTTCCGAGAATTTTTCTATTCCTTCATATTCTTCAAAAGCTTTTGAATGTTTTTTCCTTTGATCTTTATCTGGTCAGAGCTGAGGATCTTTATCAAGGTTCGGGGCATATGATTTTGTTTTGCTGAATGACCAGATTTCATTGTCTGAAACTTAATGTAGATAGTAAAGAATCCCCCTATCAGTAAAGCTTATCATACGATCCGTTTGATTTGAATTTTGCATAAATATTTTCCAGAAATATGTATAAGTAGCATCGAATGCTCTGTACAGTGTGGATGCATGTAAATTAAGCATTCATAGGTTACTATCTCTAAGCGCTAAACAAAGCTTTCTCAGCCCCGCCTGAATTTATGACCAAAAGCGTCTAGAGACCATTGACTCATTTATTCCTATTTTCCGCTCATCCTTGTAGGAATCAATTCCTATTTTCCGCTCATCCTTGCAGGAAAGAAAGGAAAGGAAAGAAAGCTCCTCAAATTTGGTGTCCACATTTATATTTTGTGATTGATCATTAAAATTAGATATTTAGCCATTAAATAATGACGAGTTTACATTTTATTAATGTGTAAATAGAATCTACTTAAGAATTAAGAAAAATTCTCCTCTTAATTTAAAATATTTAATGAAACAATATGATAAATAAATCTCCCTCAAATAATACGCCGAAGCACTAAAGGACGGATATGGAATGCCTGTAATCTTAAAGGTGGCCACATGCACTGCCTATTTTCCTCTAAATCATACGACCTTCAACGAAATTTAGAATATATATAAAAACCACTTTGAATTGAAAATTAGAATATGTATAAATAAGAAGTCGTGAGTGTAAAATGAAGTTTAGAACATAGAAAGAAGTCGTGAGTGTACCTTTTTTCCTTTTAGTAGTATACAAATAAAATTTCAGGAGCTAAATTATCTGAATGCATTTTTAATAGTGGCATATAGCTAAATTATATGAAATGTATTTTTAAGAGGTGCATATTTTTAATTTATAAAATTTTAGGAGTTAAATTATTATTATTTATATATTTTAAACATTTTTTTTCGGATTTTACGAGATAAAAGTATTTTATTTGATAAATCTTTGAAATTTTCCAAATTAAATTTAAAAAACTATTTTATAAAAATATGTATCAAACGTAATTGAAATTTTAGATTTTAAAATTAAACCGCTATTATTTTATTTACATTTTTAAAATTTGTCTCCATTTTTATTTATATATATAATATATAATTTTATTTGGATTAATACACTTTATTATTTATTTATTTATATATATATCATATTTAGCAACACAATTAACAACATGGTTGAAAATTTTAAAAGTATATACCTATTGCCCCTAGTATGGTATTGATATATTGATGGTGTATTGATATTATTGTAGTGATGGTGTATTATAATGCAATGTAATATAATGTTTTGTAAATATTTTGATTGGGTCAAATTACATTAAAAAATTAAAAAGGAAATATAAATATAAAATTAATAACTAATTATAATTATAATTATATTTAATTGTGCTTAGAGGTTGTCTACAACTCGGTATATCACGTGATTTTCTTCCTTCTTGCATAGTTTCACGTGTGTCTTTTTTCATTACTCATCGGCATAGAATCCGCGCTAGCCCCTTGATATCTCCACATAGGAATCACAAGCGTAACATAAATTTTTGGCCACAGATTTAGTTTGCAAGTTGAACAAGACAAAATATATGCAACAGAGCTTCATTTTAGAACATATTTCATGGAAAAACAAACTAAAAAATCACCTTAAAATGCAGTTTTTCTATGGGTCTTCAAAACATGGGCTTCAAGCCTTCATATTCTCTACATCTAGGCTTGGATTAGCCAGGCGAATATTTCCTATGGTTTTATACTTCTTCAAAAAATTCTCTAAGAGTTCACAATGCTAAAATTCACTAGGACTTTACAAAGTTTTATTATTTAGTGAAAGACTCGCCAAGACCTTACAAGATTTTATAATTGAGTAAAATATTCGCCATGCCTT
>APFE030658085.1:0-18150 GCA_000404065.3 Pinus taeda
ATGAAGAGTATCCTGGTTTTCCCTTTGCCCTTGATGTCAAAGGGGGAGAGAATTTTGGTGTTGCTTGTTATCTATAATAGTTTTTTACAGCTTGCAGAAATCAACACCATCATGGTTGCCATCAAGTCCAAAGGGGGAGATTGTTGGCATTATGATACAAGTGTTGTCCTTGATGGCAACTCACTCATAGGTCAATTTAGTTTTGGTAAAAGGAAACTCATAATAAAATAGGTATATTAAGGGGTTACAGGGCAATGGTAATCAAAACATCAGATTTAGCCTCAACCAATATCGTATCATTTAAGAATAAGTCATTTCAAGTCTCATGATCCTGATCAATACACCAATATTCTTGACATGGTTAAAACCCGATTGTAATTTATACTTTATTATATATTTTTAAAATTCTATAATATTCTAAATTATTATTAAAATATATAAATTTAATAATATTTGTTATCAAATTTTATGTATCATGGACCAATTGGGTCTTAACCACCTCAAGAATACTAGTGTATTGATCCGTGATTTATTTGTGACCGGTGTCCTTTGGTGTTCTATCTGAGGTACTTACCCTGTAAATTGATACATGTGGGGGACTTTTGCATATAAAACGCTCTCTTTTGGCCTTAAGAATGTTGGGGCTACTTTCCAACGAGTGATGTCTTATGCTTTTCATGACATTAAAACCATGATTCAGCCTTATTTGGATGATCTTCTTACTCATTCACATAAGCACCGTGAGCATCCTGATCACCTTCGACAAATCTTTCTTCATTGTAGACACTATAACATTTGGCTTAATCCGCATAAGTGTGTCTTTTGCGTTGAGTCCGACCGACTTCTCGGTTTTGTTGTTTTGAAGGATGGTATTCATCTTGATCCTCTTAAAGTTGAGGCTAATGTTAATTTACCCCCTCCCTCTTCGTTGCATCAATTACAGAGTCTACAAGGGAAAGAAAATTTCCTTCGTCACTTTGTTCCTAACTATGCTGAGCTAGCTTCAAGGTTCACCCGATTGCTCAATCAAGGAACTCCTTTTCGTTGGATGAGGCTGCCCAAAAATATTATGATGGCTTGAGAGATTTCCTCTTTAATCCTCCTTTATTGCAACCTCCAAACTATCATCGTGATTATTTCCTCTTTCTGGCTACAGCTTCTAACATATTGCTATGGTATTGGTGTAAGACGATGACGAAGGTCATGAACATGTCATTTATTGCCTTAGTTGCAATCTCCTCGATACTGAGACTTGTTACGCTCATGTTGAGAAATTGGATTTGGCTGATGTTCAGACTATTCAATGCTTTCGGTATTATATTCTCCTCTACATTACAACCTTGATTTCCAATTGTGACCCCATGAATTATATTCTGACTCGTTAGTTGCTTGGGGGAAAATATTCCAAGTGGATTGTCATCCTCTAGGAATTCGATTTGGTTTTCACTACTGCAAAATCGAAGAAATCACTTGTATTTGCTGAGTTGATCTTCTCTTTTCCCTTTGCTTCTATACTTATTGGTACTAATGAGAAGCTTCCTAATGAGACTCTCTTTCTGATTACCACTCTTGATGCTTGGTACGGTGATATCACCATGTATCTCCAAACTTCTACCTTTCGGTCTGCTTCGTCCAAGGATGATTGCCGACACATTCGGCATCAATCCCAACCTTACCACATGATTGGGGATACTTTATACTGCGTTAGTGTTGATTCGGTTCTTCGTCGATGTTTAACTCTCGATGAGGATGAAAGAATCTTAAATGACTATCATTTAGGTGCATGTGGTGGTCATTTGTCTGGCTACGACACTACTCAAAAGATCCTCTGTGCTGGCTATTTCTTGCCCTCCATTTTTAAAGATTCCATTCATGTTGTCCAAAAATGCCATGAGTGCCAGATTTATCAGCAAAAAATGCAGCCCCCACCTGCTATCGTTCACCTCGTTATTAACATTGGTCCCTTTGCCAAATGGGGCATTTATTTGATGACATGTAACCCTTGTTCAGCCAGGGGGCATGGTAATATTATCATTTCTATGGATTACTTCACCAAATGGGATGAAGTGATGCCTACATATCTAGCTAACAGTAAAAGAACGACACAATTTCTCTTCAATCATGTTATTTTGAGGTTGGGAGTGCCTCAAGCCATTGTCATTGACCATGGCTCTCATTTTTGCAATTATATGATGATTGAGCTGACTTCTAAATTGGGCTTACGTCACGACATCTCAACTCCATATTACACTTAGGCCAACGACCAAGTTGAAGCAGCGAACTGTTTTAGTTACTATGCTTTAGCGCACCACTAGGATGCACAAATCCAATTGGCATATCATGCTTTTTCCTGCTCTATGGGCCTACGGAACCTTGACTAAAGACACAATTGGATTCACACCTTTTCATCTCATATATGGTCTGGAAACTACCCTACTGATTGAATGTGAAATTCCCTCACTCAAATTTGTTGTCGAAATACTCCCTAAAACCTTGCCTCAAGAAGAGGATCTCCTATATCTAGAATGAATAGATGAAACATGTCATCTCACTACTTTAGTTATTGAAGCACAGAAAAAGCGAGTCAAATCCCATTTTGATCAGTCGATCTCTCCTCGTGCTTTCTCTAAGGGTGATTTGGTCTTGCCATATGACCAAGCTAACGATAAGTTAGGCGCAGGAAAATTTGAACCCATGTGGCATGGGCCCTATATTGTCAAGAGTGTATTACAAAAAGGGGCCTATGAACGAATTGACTATGATGGTAACCCTTCGAGCAAGCCCCGCAATGGGCTGCACCTCAAAAAGTATTATGTGTGAGTCATCTTGCATGGTTACTTATGTACATAAGTGTGTTATTCATTTTTGTGCAATTTGGTTTGGTGTGTTTTTTTAACCAGCTTTCCTACTTATTATGTCTTCACCTGCTTTGAAAATGTGTGTGACTCCTTATGTTAGTTTCGTTGATCTTTCTTACTATAGTACCCAAAATTTATCATCCGTGGCATGGGCTAGTTATGACCCTCATGGTGAGTTGATTGATCTTTAAGGTATTTGCTTGGTTCAAACAACTAATAACATTTCTGAATATAGCACAGCTCTCGAACTCTTGTTAGAATCCATTGCTCTTGACATTCGAGAAATGGTTGTAAACCTTGATTCACAACTTCTTGTTGTTTAGCTGAATGGGAAATATTCTATCAGAAACCCTCAGTTACTGAGAATGTATTTTGGTATTCGTCTCTTGGAAAGAAATTCTGATTTTATAACATATCATCACATTCCTAGGCATATGAATACATTAATAGTTGCATTGGCTAATTATGTTTTAGACAGACATTTACGCAATATGTGAAAACATTGTATCATTGTAAATAGGAAATATAACACATATATGTTGATTATGTTTGAGTGTAATACATCAAAATCCAAAAAATAATATATGTGTTCCAAGTACATCCATGGCTCACAGGCCTCAAAACTGTAAATGTTAAATATGGACTACTTTGCGTGATGCTCGTGACAACATGTTATTGTTCATACTATGCAAGTCAATAATCGATGGACCTGATCTGACACTCCCACTGTGTGCCGCTAAAAATGGCGAGGAATGTCCTCGATCCGTGCATACTCTGGAATCCCTCTGGTCAGGCCCTCTAGATTTTGAGAAATCTCCTCTTCGTTGTCAACTCCTTCCTAGTAAGTAGTGACCTTGAATTGCCAAGCCACATATCTAGCTATAGGGGACATCCCCACTAGTCTCTCTATTCCGACATATGCAATTACAAAGCCAAGATGTCACGAATACATATATGCAAAAACAATAAAAAACCAAAAACAAACAATTGTTTTTCTCACCTCCATCAAGAATGGCATGTTAGGATCACTGCGGAAGTCAGTCCTACTATACAAAAAATCCTCCACTATTATCAACGATCATCTAAGCCACACAAAGAAGGCAGGCTTGTAGTATATCTGTTGGTCCCCTCCCAATCTAGGCATCAGCTTGCTCCATCGAACCATCCTTGGATCTCATGGTACTAGGGGGTTCACCTCTGCCATCTAGTAGTGGAACAGTGGGATTCATCCTAGGAAGAAGGTTACTAGAAAAAAAACATATCCAAATAGCCTCAAGCTCCCTGCTTTACATTTGGATAGTTGTTGTTTCTTGTTTACCTTCATTTCTTCCACCTAGTTGAAGAAAGTGGGCGCCATGAAGTAGACAACATATTGGAAGCACGATTTGATGGACTCATGTAGTGCTTAAGCCCCAACTACTCGATTGATGGTCAAAAGTATTACCTTCAATAGGAGATCATTTATGGTCATGATATCGATCTTGCCACTTGTATATTTCAGAGCTCCTGGGCAATTTTGGGCAAGCAACATGTTTACACTCGCCCCAATACGGCCTGCCTCCATACAGTTGGACTGTTTCCCCTCTGCTAGACAATCGAGTAATGAAATAAATTTCTAAAGTCTCCAACTCCAACTCTTGGTCATGGATCACAAATACCTCTCGTTCGATATCCCATAGACTGATTAGGTATTGCAGTAGCTCAGGTTGGGCTCGTAGGCCTAGTGTAAGAAAGAACTTGAGGAGCCCATAATTCCTTAATGCGTCAAGACAGTTTGGATCCTCCAAGGCCATTTGGTCTATTCTTTCATGCTCATGTTATGTCCAAATGAAATCACTCTAAATAAATCAACCTCCAACAATCATATATGCACTGTAGTGCTCGTTGAGTGAATTTCCAAGTCCAAGCTCAAGCTCTCCAAGCACTCCACCTCCAAGCCAAAATGAAAATCTTGTAAGCATTATCTCAGAATAAGGGTGCAAATAATTAGAGACCAACCATTTGGGAATGGAGGAGGATGAATTTATAGGTGGGGAGAGGGACTTAGAATCTCACCAAGGATGGGGGAAGGTCCTCATCTAAAGGAGAGAGATAATAGGGATATGATCAAAGGGGAATATTGGGAGAGTTTATTGTTTTAAAAGCCTCTAGATCACGAAGCTTCTCCTCCACTTTGGGAAAGCTTGACTTTTAGGGTTCAGTGCAAGTATCCAAGCAAAAGATGTGCTGGTAGTGTGAGCCTCATATGGTGCAACCTACCATCAACATGAGAGGGCAGTGTCATAGTCGCACTAACCCAGAAATTAGGGTTTTGACTCTTGAGCTCATTTTTCTTAGAAAAGGCTCAAGGCAAATTTTCATTAGTTCATCAGGGAGGATCTGGACTGCATATCAAGATGGATACACTATGTAGCTGTCAATTTTTTGGCACTCTAGGGTATGACATAGAGAAGTGCAAGAGGTGTGAAAACATATTGTGTAATAGATGCCCCCTAAAACATGAAGGCGAAATAGGGAGTGGTGGCTGAGATGTTTTACGAGTTAGTGCAAGGACTAGAGCAAACACAATTAAGAGACCTAGAAATCAAGGACGCATATACATGTACATATATGATACCTCTATCATATATATCAAAACATGAATCCACAGTATGGATGCAAACATCTGGATAGAAATAACCATGTGAAAAGATCCATTGTATGGGGATAGCCATCCGGATAGAAATATGAAAAGATCCACGGTATGGGTGCAACCACCCAATATAGAAGGATCATCATCAACAAAGATATAAGATCCCACAGTATCATCATAGTCATTTGTATAGAGGAAAGATGTAGACAATCATGAATAATACATAACTCCACGCACCCTGAGTCATATCAGACAAAACTCATGGTCTTGTGCTCCATCCCAACCCAATCAAATTACAGATTCTAACATGTGAATGAATGCATCAAAGTCGAACATGCTAGGAAACGACCTGCTTATCACCCAATGATGTGAACCATTAACAGGCATGAGAGAATCCACCAATAATGGAAATGGCTGTCAAGGTACGACAGTAAAATCCGTGAATGTGAAAAATGAAACTGAAGCTGAACACTTGTGGAATCATCCGCTTGAATGCCAATGACGAAAAAATTTCGTTGAATCTGAAGAACTTGCCATTAAGGCATGCAATCTGTAAGGTACTGAAATGGATTTCCTAAGTCATCTCCCTCTATAATGAGTTGAATTTTATAGGAAATGACTTGTCCAAGGAGGGTCGTAATGATTCCATCATCATCGACATGAAACAAGGAATAAAGTGGAATAAACAAGTATGATCCAAGACTATGGAAAAAGGTCAGAATGCATAGGTAGTAAAATGTAGATAGGACTTCTCTTGAACATATTGGCGACAAGGCTCTGAAGTGTGGCAACATTTGGCTCAACATAGGACTAAGGGTCATGAAAAAGAAGTGGAATAGTCAGATGAGAGGCAAAATGGATCACCCAAACCCAGAAATACAAGTAACTGAGTGAGGATATCCCAAACCCGACACAAGAAACATATGAGTGTCATTTTAATGAGCGACATGTTGCCTATACAAGAGATGTTTCACTTTTAGTTTTTCCCCACTATTTCTTGTGAGTACCCCAATTATTTTTAATCACAAGCTTGAAGGGGATAGCATATACTTTTCATATAAGTTCATTCTTTGAATAAATCCATCCTACTAATTTTTACGAGTCCTAGGAAGGAGAAACCTGGTCTCATCATGGTGACAAGTCTTTCGTTTCTTAATTTTTACAAGTCCGACAGAAGAGTAACTCAGTGTATTTTTCATATTTATCACATGCCAAAGCCCACCATCGAAGGGCATGCCATTATGAATTCCCCACCTATTTTCCATGGTTTGTAAGATCTTTAACTCGATTTCCTTTGATGACTTGTTGTACTGGAAGGCTAGGGTATGCATTGGATGTTATTGAGGAATGTAAATGTTCTCCATTTTGGGTTTGGTCTCCCTATATGGGGTCCTAACCCTCTAGAGGGCTACATTGGCACATGTAGGGTGTGTGTTGAGATCCATGGGCCTCCACAACAGTAGAAAATACTCCATGGATCCCCAGAGATGTTAAAATATTGCTTGAGATTCACCTATTTGATGAGGAAGATGCACCTAGTTCACCTTTGCCCATTCAACCCCATAGTTGTACCATGCACTTGGAAAATGATCCAAGACTTATATGATAATGTGGCATAACTTACATCATCATCTGAGGCCTTACAAATGGTCTACAAACATCTTTGACTTACTTGGAGACCCCTAAGGTCACTTGTGTGCCATCACACCCATTGAGAGCACCACAACTTTATTATGTGGAGAACAAGGGGCCAACCCCTTGTCCATTACTTTTGGGATGCCTATTCATCATTATTGTGCTTGTGGACTTCATGAGGACTCTTAGAGAGCCCAATGACATGTACTATTGATCATTCGACCTCTTTAGAGGCTTGTTATTTTGTTTATGAGCTATTTTGGTGCGGTTGTCACCGAAAGTTAGTTATTTTCACATTATTTTTATTTTAGGGGCTAATGTAGCGTCAAGTAGTTAAATCGAACTTATTAGGAGTGTATAAATACAAATTATGAGAGTTCATTTCTCATCATCACTTGGTTTGGACTTGTATTTCTCTTGAGATTTTCGTTATTCCTTCTTGGTGGATGAAATTTTGTAGCATGGATGAATTTTGATGTATGGATTGTCTTTTCTTATCTTGGAGCTTCTTGATTGGAAAGTTTATCTGGTAACATCATATTATTTTTCTCATGATATATTAGTAACATGTATATTTAAAGGTGCATTTGAAACTTTATTTTTATGAGTCGATCCTAGGGGTCTAATTCATGCATGTGCGATCATGAGACACCGTGAAATCATGATTCATAGCCTTGCTATCGCAAAAAAATTTCATGCAAGTCTCCAAAAACGTGGTAATCATAGATGGGACCATTTCTTCAGTTGGATTCCCCTGACTCCCTAAGGTAGAGGCCTCGACAAAGCTTTTCTTCACTTCCATAAATGTTTCTTTTGCACATTCTAGATCAAACATAGTCTCCTTCTCTGGTGCTTTGCGGACCCATTCACCTTCTTCAAGTCGCTTCCCCTTATCTTCACCAATCATTGTCCCACTCACATCACAATATTTACCTTAGGATCTTCCCCGGAAGGCTCATCCCTCATCATCTGCAGGTTCTCAGTTGGCTACTGAGGCTGCGCCCCTTTCTCGCATATCTTAGCCAACAATATACGATAATCCTCTATTGCATGGTCAAAATGAGTACAATAACAGCATGACAGACGTGTCAAATTTAGGAAGTCTTGCACGTAGTGTCCTGGTCCTCCACAATTGTAACAAATAACCTGCCCTCGACCTCTACTAGGTCCTCCATCTCAGCCTCATCCGCACCCCTGATGATTGCCTTGTGCTCCTCCAGTGCCTTGGTCCGGAGGCCACATTTCTTCCTGTACCCTGTATGTAGGTGTTCTATCCATCATTAATTCATAACTATGATAATTGTGCTCATCATGACCCATTGATTGACAGAAGTTGTAGAAGATCTGTTGCGTTTCCAGCATCAGAGGCATTGGTCCTCCTGTTGCAACATAATTCGCGAAGACTGGGAAGTGATCTTTGTCATGCCCTTGACCTTTACATTTCAGGCACCAATTTCTTCACGCACCTCTGTCCAAACTATCTTATTATTCTTTAGACTTTGTAATTCTAAGCAAAGGTACTGTAACTGCGTATGAATCTATTGAACCCCAGGTTCAGATCTTGCATTGGTGTTTCATGCTGTCTCATTGCAATCTCCAGGGCTTCTGCTTGGGTCCAATTCTTTCATTGCGATATCACAACCCTTAGGTGAGGCAAGAGTGAAGCCACAAGCCATTCACAGTGCTGCCCATCAGTTAGATTCATGTTAGCCTCATGGATCATACACTTCAATCTCTGATCCAAATCCCAGGGTGTCTCACCAGGCTTCATCATGATCTCTTTGAATCCCACAATTGATTTTGCTTCAGGCTTAGGTCTACTGAATTCCTTATTCAACATAGTTTGGATATCTGCCAACATGGACATTGGGTTATTAGCGCAGTACTTAATTTACCACATTAGTGGGCAGTCCTAGAAAGCACTAACCTGTGTTTATTTCTTCATTTGATCATCCATGATACCTTGAGCTTCCCATATAGCCTTCACGAGGAACCAAAACTCGTCCAGATCTTCATTTCCAGTGCCCTTAAACACATGTATATTTACGGAGTTCTCCATATTGAACGGTGGTGGAGCTAGCACTGGTGTAGGAGAAGGCGTATGTGGCAAAGGTAAATATGGAGGCAGTGTCTGTGGATGAGGTATTAGTGGGAACCATTGCTTTATCAATTGAACAATGCTCTACGAAGATGCTTTTGTTGCTTCCTCCTCATCACTCAGAGGGGGTTCAATTAGTGGGCTATATTCAGGCTCTGTTCTCCCCTTGTTCCTGAATTTTCTTTCACTTTGCGTAGCCCCAAACATAAAGATAGCTGCATAACCTATTTTTCACACAAGAGCATCTTAATCCAAGTATTTATCGATTTTAAATACTTAACTATGCCGCTTCTTCAAGCGGCCGTGAACTTTGTCATGAACCCTCCTATGATACGATCGAGCCAACGATCGACAATGCGCATGATCTTATCTTTAGAGGTTTCTAATCTCTGCACTGACTTCGGGGTCTGGACTATTGGACAATCAAGCCTCCACCTTCCTTGGTCGTCTACCAATTTCACAAGGAATAGAAGAATTTCTCATGTATTTCTGTGTACAGGTATCTATCCAACCACTGTTCTTTCGTCAATCACAGATTCTTGTTTTCTTGTGCTGTGAATTTGTGGATATTTCTATCCGACCAGTCTTCGATCTCTTTCTTAGTTGGATTCAAATGATGTGACATCATACATCTCATTATGCAGATCCTAGTCCCAGCAACATAATCATTTGTTGGCTTGATGGGCCTTGACCCAGGTTCACCGTTAAGTAGCCAAGCAAATCCCTACACTACTGGCCCTTTCTGTATCAATCTGCGGAGCGTGGACTAAAGTCTCACCCAAAGTAGTATGGGGGGATGTAGGGACAAAGTTTCCACACCCTAAGATGGTTGTGATGTTGTTTTTATACCCTAACCCTTCCTTCGCGCAGACCTATAAGCCCTTTAGGGCTTATCAATGTACTTCTCTTACTTGTCCTTGAAGCCTCCATGAAAGTCTTTGATTTTCCTTCCTGGACCTTAAATAGCCAAGTTATATGCTTACGCACCTCCATAATTATCCTTAATTCTATTTCTACTCGACTAGCTTAACTATTTGTTAACTTCAACATGCATTATGATTATTTTTAGGTAAATAGATATTCTTACTTGAGTTCATATGACAAAGTAACATAGATTCACACATCAATATAGCATTAAATCATAAACCCAGTATTCAACATAACATAATTGCAACATTTGTAATAGAAGTAAAATAACTCATACACAAATATCTCCAGAATAATTCTCTTTATTGATGGTTCAGATTTTCAATATAGACTCTAACTTCCCTGCACACACAGCTATAGGGGTCCACGCACTCAGCTGCGAACTTCTACCCTAGGCCTTTACGCACTCAGCTGCAGATAGGCATCTACGCACTCAGCTACAAAGCCTCTTCCTATGCTAAGACTCTTCACTCTTAGCTCTCATAGACCCATTACATTAATGACTCATTCATGATCTACTGAAGTGAACTACTAAGAGACTCTTCTAGGACGTCTTTTTATACAATCCCATGGTCCGCGAAGAATGGGTAGATATCCAAAGCTGACATGACTTACACAAAAGAAGGGCGGAAACCATTAATGACTCTTTACATATTCATGCTCAGAACCAACAAAATGAAGAGATGTTACATTCTTTCATACAAAATTTGGCCTTTCTTCCCCAAAACATGGGCTTTTGACCCCAAAATTGGCTCTCGGGGAACCCGTTCCAAACAGCTTACTTCATCAATGAAGTCGACCTAAATAAATGATGCTGATAAATGTCCATTCAAGGAACACGACCAGGTCTCTGCAAAAGAGGAAAGGTAAAATCAAAGGAGGTACTTATAATTTTCTATGACCTATATAATTTTATAGGTCATGATAATGATCATAGAAACAATCTACATAAATTAGAGACAGTAAAGATAAAAACCATGTCAATTGTTAGGGTTTTGAAACATGCTTATAGAATTTTAAAAATGACAAGTCTTAATGACTCTGATCAACGTAGGGTTTGTATAAAATATGTTATTTCTAACAATACCTTGAATACCTTCAAAATATAGGGTTTTGCATCTAACTATTTTGTGTGGTTGTACAACTTTATACTTTTTAAGTGGTAGGTCTTGGTATCTAGGGTTTATAAACCCTAGAAAAGTATGGAATGAAAGAATAAACCCTAGAAATAGAAACCCTAACTAATTTCCACTTTGAAAGGAAAAGGAACCTAGATATTGGCAGATATTATATCATGATGATGTGAAAAACTAGCTTTGATAAAAAGGGGTCCAAGAGTAAGATGGAGTCAACCTTTCTCCAGAGATAAGTATTTGACACCTTGATTATTATTAATGCTATTGTATTTATATTTTGTCTCCTTTTTCTTTAATAAGTCTTCTATTCAAAGTTACATGTCAAGGCTAAGTTCTATGTAAAGCTTGAATAAATAGATGAAATACTTTAAGGAATGTGGCTTAGCATGAAGACTATGAAGGAAGGAGTAGTTTGATGTATGTATCGAGAAGACTATTGGATGGGAAGCAACAAGAAGGAAATATCGAGCTATAAATGTCCTAATGATTACGATATTGAAGCCTCCTTATTAGTTCGAATTGATGATCGAAAGCTAAAGAGCATAAAGTTGAAATATTTTGTAGTATGAGGTAGACAGTGCAAAGGATTATTGACCTCAGAGGGAGAAAGTAGCAAAATTTGACACCTTAACTTGAGGCCATTATGATTTGCAAAGGCTGATACTGATGATTTATTTTAGATGTGATTTGGCTCCCCGAAAAAGCATATTGCAATAGTATATGCAAAGGATGGAAAGAAATAATTTCTTGGATCTAAACTACGTGGTTTGATCATGGAACACATAGATTCAATGGATATCACTATTGATGACTTGGATAAGCATGAGAGAAAAATTGATATTGGAAAGTTGATATGAATTTTTGAAGAATATGAGGAATAAATTTGTTATGAAGGAAGAATACATGTGTTAGAAGCTGTGGGGAAGCTCGGCTCCTTGAAGATGATAGATGAACATTTTAATAATAATTTCCGAGATCTTGAAAGGTTGAATTTTGATATGATGTGATGCTATTAAGAGCCAAGAAACCCTATCATGAAGATGAAATGTGAAATAATTTAGCTCTGTAAATTATTTGACATCTCGAAAGGTCGAATCCCAGTAATGATGATACATGAGAAAGCGGCCTTGCATCTACAACGATATATCCATGGAAGAACAAGTAGATGATGTATGCGACCAGCTAAGGGTGGTGATGATGTCTCCTTGATTGAGAGGGAGAAATAAATCTCCATTTTTTGAGGAGTAAGGATCTCCTCCCTAGTTGAAAGAGAGTGATGATGGACACCATATTCTTCATATGTGTCATGCACTAGGTGATGATTAATCGCCACATGTCTAGTTTATGGCATTGGGAGGTAGAATGGAATATTGGATAATAATCTAGTAATCATTACTCCTGGAGGATTGGGAATCTGGGATAGGAAGTAGTCACATGGAATAAAACTCTTTGACAATCTGACAACATATCCAAGGTAAGATTGGTCGATGAGGACCGATATTTTTTAAGGATTGGGAATCGAAGATAAAAATAGTTTTGGAAGGAAATACCTTGTGAAAATTCGAATGGGGCATGTGTTTTGAGAGGCTATGATGGTTTCCATGTGTATGCGTCTTATGTGATAATGAATACCTCCCTAGTTAAGAGGGAGTGTTGGAAAATGTAACTAGGTTCGGTATTCATAATGATCCATATATTTAAGTCATTGTATATTTTATGTACAAGCAAATAGAAGAAAAAAAATTACTATTATTATTTTTTAGTAGTTAAGAATGTTCATCACGCTTATAGGATTTGTTGAATCAAAATCCTGATTGGACTTCTTGTAAAGAAAAAGAGAAAATATGTAATGTTGGGTCAAAAATGCCGCTAGATGTCAAGTCGGCCCTACCCAAAAAGGAATACTTATTCAAACCCCTCTAGACACTATAAATATAGCATGATATGAGCTCATTTGGACACATACAATTTTCTTGATTCGTTTTGAAAATTCGTAGAAGGAGGGTTCAAGTATGAAAATGAAGAAGGGTTTTTGGAATTTCTGCCTTAACATATCTCTTGTTTAATATTTGTTGTTGGTCTCTTGCTATTCATGATTTCTTTTGTGTAGAAGGAGGGTTTGACTTGGAATCTAGAAGGTTGAAGTCTTGGATATCTTACTTTGATCCTCCATTGGGTGGGACATCCTTCCAAGGATAGCAGCCTCTAAGAGGCAACACATAGTGCTGCTTATTAGAGGAGAAAAATGACATAAGATAACTCATAGTGCTTATCAAAGGAAAAAACTAAGGTTGGGTCAGAATGCTCTCTAATTATTTTAATTAAGTTCATTATTTAATTCCTAAATTAAGACATGAAAATATCATTGTGATGACATGAAAAAGGGTTTTGACCCTTCTTCTATATCTACATGCTTCTATTAAAAAAAAAAAAAAATATCGGATTATTTGATCACATGGATTTTGCTTTTATTACTATTTTTGCTTTAATTACAGGGATTATGTTTTTATTATTATTTCTTACATAGATTATGTCTTTATTAGTATTTCTGTTGGGATGACATGGATTGTGCTTTTATTGTGCTGAGATGTCAGGGATTGTGCTTTTGTTGTGAAAAAAGCTGGTGCATCTTTGTAAGAGATAATTCGAGCCGTCCGTTGCAAATATAATTGGCATCAACATCTACGAGATAAGAAGTGCTGCAATCCCAACCCTTCTCTCTTAGTAAAATTGGCTCTGTGATACCAAAGTGCAAGAGATAAAGGGTGCTGCTTATTGTTGGCTATTATTTTATTTTGGACTAGGGAATAATATATTTCGTCTCCTAGTCAGAGTGCTTGCTTTCAAAAAAGGTTTTGAGTTGTGATCGATCTCTCTCATCCATTCTTCGGTGTGTGTTTGTCATTATTATTATATTCATATAAAATTCAATTGCTCCCACTCAGTATATTGTGGATACATCTGGAATTGCATAAGAATTTGTACACCATTATAATATATAAATAGATTATAGATATATTATATGCCAAATAGATTATATATATTATATGCCAAATTGATGGTTTTTGTGTTGTCAAATAGATTATATATATTATATGCCAAATTCATGGTTTTTTGATTAGTTCTCCCACTGCAGAGTTCGTTCTCCCAGTGCAGCAGCGTCCCTTCTCCCAGATCGTTCATCACAGTGCAGCAGCGTCCCTTCTCCCAGTGACATTGAATCTAAGCGCAGGGAAAAAAGGAAACCATTTAATTTCTTCCGTCAAAGGTAAGAAATTTTTTGAAATACATGTTTAATGAAAAAAGAATTTTCAGATTCATTTAATTTCTTGTAACATCCTTCAATATATGTATGCTGTATTAAATATATTTCCTCCTATTTTTTATTTTTTTACTTTTACTATCCAGAAAAATAATTATTCTCTTTTTTATTCTCAGTTTTCAAAACCGTCAAACTCCATGTTGTGCTGGGAATGTTTGATTGATTATGTATTTTAATTAATTGGATGAATATGCCCAATGAGTTGTAGGCTATATGCGAGTATGATGGCTTGTATTGTATAGATATATCACCATTGCTGTAGAAAAAGATACACCATAGTGCAAATGGTGCACAGGTGAATTCAAACCTTTATATCAACTTTCAATTTATTCATTGCCTCTAATTTCATCATATCTCTATGTTCTAACCTTTGCATTCACTTATCAAGTTATCAAATTAGGGGTTAGTCCCTTTGCTTAAAATATTAAATTTAATTCAAAAAGTTTTTGTTATTTTATAGATAACCCATAGATGACCACTAAATTTTAATAATTGTTGTGTTTTTTGCAAATGATTTAAAGGCCTGAAGAAAATACAAGCATGATATGATAGATGAACTATCTACATGTCATGATAGAAGATATGAATTCATTCTGTTTTTATGACCCAAAATAAACTAGTAGTGATTTATTTTTCATCTTTATTTTGTAATTACTCTAAAAACATTATCATTATAATAAAAATATTATTTTGTTTGAAAGGGCTAGAAGCCCTTTCTCATTGCTCTTGAGGATGGACCATGGCCTTCCTCAAGGGTTTGTGTCCTTCTCTCCACCTTACCTTTTCACTTACTTATTTTAGAACTAGATACTTTTAGTTTAATAGATTGCAAACTAAAATCTTTTAATGTATAGATTGATTGATGTGTTTTTCTATTACTTGAATTTACGTGTAGAATTTTGTGGAATAATTGTTTTCTAAGTTTCATTTATATGATTGTGTTTACAATGAATTTCTAATGTCCAAAATTTGATATGCAATGTTTGTATCTTTGTGTGTTTGCAATGTGTGGGATGGCCAAGACTTGATATCTAATGTTTATATCTTTGTCTGTTTACAATGCTTTTTGTGATGTTTATTATTTGATGTGTATATTTTTGTATGTGATGACCCAAATTTGATATGCAATGTTTGTATCTATGCATGCTTACAATGTGTGGGATGACCAAGCCATGATATCTAATGTTTGTATCTTTGTGTGTTTACAATGTTTTTTGTGATGTTCATTATTTGATGTGTATATTTTTGCGTGTGATGACCAAAAATTGATGTTGAATGTTTGTATATCTGTGGACTTACAATGTGTGGGATGGCCAAGACATGATATCTAATGTTTGTATCTTTGTGTGTTTACAATGCTTTTAGTGATGTTCATTATTTGATGTGTATATTTTTGTGTGTGATGACCAAATTTGATATGCAATGTTTGTATCTTTGTGTGCTTACAATGTGTGGGATGGCCAAGACATGCTATCTAATGTTTGTATCATTGTGTGTTTACAATGCTTTTAGCGATATTCATTATTTGATGTGTATAGTTTTGTGTGTGATGACCAAAATTTGATATGCAATGTTTGTATCTTTGTGTGTTTACAATGTGTGGGATGGCAAAGACATGATATCTAATGTTTTTGTATCTTTGTGTGTTTACAATGATTTTTGTGATGTTCATTATTTGATGTGTATATTTTTGTGTGTGGTGACCAAAATTTAATATGCAATGTTTGTATCTTTGTGTGTTTACAATGCTTTTTGTGATGTTCATTATTTGATGTGTATATTTTTGTGTGTGATGACCAACATTTGATATGCAATGTTTGTATCTTTGTGTGCTTACAATGTGTGGGATGGCCAAGGCATGATATCTAATGTTTGTATCTTTGTGTGTTTACAATGCATTTTGTGATGTTCATTATTTGATGTGTATACTTTTGTGTGTGATGAGCAAAAATTGGTATTCATTGTTTGTATCTTTGTGTGCCTGCAACGTGTGGGATGACCAAGACATGATATCTAATGTTTGTATCTTTGTGTGTTTACAATGTGTGGGATGGCCAAGTCTTGATATCTAATGTTTGTATCTTTGTGTGTTTACAATGTTTTTTGTGATATTTATTATTTGATGTGTATTTGTGATCATGTATGACAATGGTTGTTGTTTGGGCTTCATTTGCATAGTTATGCGTTTACAATGGATGTGGATGACATGCTCGATATGTACTTTGAAATGTGTGTGAATTTTCTTTAGCATATGGTTTTATTTAGGGTCTACATCAACTTTGTATGTTTGGATATTTACAATCTTCTATGTATGATGATCAAAATTTGATATGCAAATGTTTGTATGTATTTATAATTTTGTGTGTGTAATAAGAAATTTGATGGGATGTTTGTATGCTTGTGTATTTGCAATGCTTTTGATGTTTGAATGTTTGTGTATTTGTAATGCTTGTGTGTTTGTATTGTTTTTGTACTTACAATCTTGTTTGTAATGATTAAAACTTGAATTGTACTCTTGATTATTTGCAATGCTTTTGATGTTTGAATAATTGTGTGTTTGTAATGTTTGTTATGTTTGCATATTTATTGTGTGTTTGTATTTCTTTTGTGCTTACAATATTGTTTGCAATGATTAAAACTTGAATTGTACTCTTGATTGTGTGTTTGTACTCTTCATTGTATGTGCGTTGTGTACTCTTGATTGTATGCATTTTTTATTATGTGTTTGTATTCTTGATTGTATGTTTTTTTTTATTGTGTTTGTTTGAGTATTTGCAATCTTGTGTGTAATAAAATCTCAAGGAATGTTTATGTGTTTGTGTATTTATAATGTTTTCGAATGTAATGATGGAAATATGATATGATGTTTTAGTACTTGTGTATCTATATGGTTTTTAATGGAATGATGAAAATTTGATGTGATGCTTGCATATATATAATATTTTTTAATGTAATGATGATTGTTGATTGTAAACTGGTATATGCTTGGAATGTGTGAGAATGAGAAAATTTTGATATGGGATCATTTTATATTTGCAATAATATTTTTGTAATGATCAAAATTTGATGCCTATTTTCAATTTAAATTTATTGCACATGAAATCAAATGGGGGGGATTGGGAGAGTGTTGAGTGAAATAGTAATATTATAGAATCTATAAGTGAGGGGGTAGCTCAAATGAACTTTAATATATTTCTTAGGGAAATCACATAGAAGGTGGGGTTGGGAGAGTGATGAGTGAAATAGTAGTAAACCATAAATTAGGAGTGAGGGGAAGGGGCCAAATGAACTTCCATCTTCACGTGGTTGGCCTCGTTAGTAGAGAATTTATATCACAAAATTCTCAAAGCCAAGAGAAGTTCCTTCTAAATATAAAGAAACTATTATTTATATACTTGTATTTATCAAATTTTAAATAATAATAAATTCCCAATTTTAAATAATCAATATAATTTTCCCTTATATCTATAATTAGCCTCATCATTTATTTGAAAATATCTAAACTATTTGTATTATCCAACATATCGATATATAAAATAATT
>APFE030658089.1:19029-33991 GCA_000404065.3 Pinus taeda
TAGCTCTTGGGGTTGGGCCCATCTCAAGTGCCCAGTACTTCCTTTGTTTACTTTCATGTGTCTTTGCTGCATTCTTAGAATAAAATCTGTTATTTAGATTTAAATCGTGTTTTGTTATTTAGATTGTTGTTGATGATTAAAAAGGATTTTCATGTTCAGATTTAGTTGATAGGTTAATCCCAAGGAATATCTTCAGAAAAGGCCATCAATCACCTCTGATCTCACCTCTCCCTCTGTGGGATCGTGAGCTGGGACAAAGGAGAGCTTGCTGCCAACAAAAACATTGTCTTTGCTTCGCCATGCAATTAGTAGTGTTGGATTTTTAGTTCATGCTTAGGGTTATGATTACTTAGTTGCATAGTTATTTCATCTAATCTCTTTGCAAATAAACTTCTGTTCATTTCCTTTTGCTGCTAGGTCAGATTAGAGTGAAGTAACTAGGTCATAGGTTTTATAAGTGTTTGTTTATTCAGTTTGAAAAACCACTTGCACAGTACATGTTATCCTTCCTTACCTGCCCATACTCCATCCAACCTACCTGCTTCACCCTTCACTTAGAACCCTTACCTTACATTTGCCTCATTTGCTTACTTTGCCATGATTCTCATCTTCTTGTGCAACATCGTTTCATCCCTCCTTGAACAAATCTCACCATATGTGCCACTCCTCAACCCACCTCCAAGTCTTGAAATCCCCTACACCCCTAGTTCACCCTCCATACTCCACTTTCTCCCACAATCCATTCTCCAAAATCCTCTTTTCGGAACATCCTGTAGAAAATTACAGAACATCCTGTAGAAATTCCAGAACATCCTATAGAACCCCTGCAGACTTCCTGTAGAAGCTCATGAAAGCGATTTCTTGAGATCTGATCATGTGAAACTCTCAGGAAGGGTGCTAGGGACCCCTTAGGACCTCTTCTAACCTTCCCAACCTCCTGCAAGCATTTTCGCCCATCGATCCACCTCTGCACAGTTAAAAACATCTAAAAGAACATGTATGATAGTTCTAACAACTTATTCAAAAATAAAAAAAGATGTTTTTTTTCAGATGTTACTATAGAAGTAGCTTAGACACATGCATTTTACTTTCCTAGAAGTCAATGGCATCTCTTGTAGTAGTTTTCATCCTCTTTCTTGCATCAGTAGGGCTAGCTAGTAAAATTAGGGTTTGCTAGGGTTTACGTTTCCTTTCAAGTTTCCAGTTTCTTTTTGCAAGTAGATTAGCCTTCTTTGAGTTAGCTTTCATCCATCAGTTAAAAATCTTCTTCTGAGAGCTCATAGAAGTTGGCTTAAGCTCCTAGTAGACTTGTGTCAGCTGATCAAGTGACAGCCACGACAAGAGCTAGTACTTGTGCATACAGCACCGTCGCTTCCAAGTTTGTTACGAACTACCAAGTTGATAAAATTAAATAAGGGAGTTCCAAGAGTTGCAGCATTATTGCTGCAATACTGGAGCCCACCACCTTGTACGATTAGCGCCTTTCGTTTCTCCGCCCGTAGTTCTCCGACTCCCAATGCGACCGAGTGCTTAAGGCTCCTAGAATTGCGCCATTTCTAGGTTGAAACCTAGTCTTGGGCTAGATTGCACAATCTTCTAAGGGAGGGCTACCTGGATGGATTACGAAATTCTAGAGTCCAGCAGGTAGCCCAACAGGATTGCACAATTTTTGGGGGGAAGGTTGGTTCCCCTCCAAAATTGTGCAATTTTTAGGGGGAGCATCTCATCTAGAAAATTTTCTAAGTCCAAAATGATAGCCTGCGGGTGGGAGACAAACAAGTTAACATGCATTGGTTTTTGAGCCACTGAAACTTAGTTGAAGCCTATGTACTTTACAGTGCAAGACAAGCTGCTAAGGATTGTTGGTAGGGAGGCTCCAAAATAAAGCTAAGGAAAAATTTTGGAGGGTGGTTGTACCTACTACAACATAATTATATCAAAGCTCTCCATAGCTTGATTGGCGGAAATCTCTTTCAAATGGGTTTGGGATTTAAACCATTTTGTATGATTTATATTTCCATGCCTAATGAAACTACACAGGCAGAATCTGGACATGTGCAGTCTGAATCTGATAAAGAAACTAAGTCTATTGAATGCATCCAACACATTTTCCAACAGGTGCATGACATCTTGCATAATTCCAATACAAAGTATAGGAAGCGACATGATCATCATCGGGTGCCACATAAGTTTCAGGTAGGCAAAAAAGTTTGGTTGCATTTGCAAAAATAATTCCTTAGCAGAGTCCATCGGAAACTATGTCCACTCCATTATAAACCTAACACCATCACCAAGGTTTTGGCAGACAATTCTTTCGAGCTCAATGTTCCCCATTCCTTGACCTGCACCCAATGTTCATTGTGGACTTCCTTCAGCCATACTTTCAACCATTGTTAGACACATCAGACATTGCAAAATAACTAACACCAACAGAGCTCAACCTAAACTGCATGGAACAAGCCACAATTGATCAGATCATGGACATAGATAAAGTGTTGAAAATTCAACAAGAAAGACTCAATTTTGATTTTTCCTTAATTAAAATTTATGAAATTCGAAATTCCACATGAACAGCCACCTTGGAGGAGTTAATTAAGGTGACATGGCTCTTGTCACTGAGTTAATAACATTGAATTAGAGTTAATGAGTTCAATTTCAGCTTTCTTGAGTTGATTCCTAAAAATTAGCAGTCTAGCTCAGTTAATTCAAGATAGGGGCATGAATTTTTGTTGTGTGCACTAGGTTCCTAAATTTTAGGAGCCTAGGTTGAGTTAATTTCACTTGTAGCAATTTAATTCAGTCAAATTGAGTTATGGTCACTGAAACTGGTTCCAACTATTGGAGAAACTAGTGGAAGGTCAAAGAGTCTAGTGTGACTTCAATCACACTTAGTGATCATCCAGATAACCAATCAATTATCCTAAATTAGCTCAGGCATGCAGAGAATTCATGTTACCCAGTTGAGATGGAGATTCCAAGGTACTGTACTATTAGTTGTAGCATATTTCAATGTGTACAGATGGTGCATGCAATCAAAGGAAGGACCTAAAGGAATTGCACAATCCAGATGAGGGAATTTCCTATTTGATAGGGGCTAATTTCCTCAAGGAACATCGTAAGGAATTAGGAGCCTGGAGGCTTGAGAAAATGTCTAAGTGTTAGCAAGGTTCAGTTAGTCAAGCAGAGGATAGAAGATACAGGTGCATGTTATGCTCAAGCTTGAGAAAGCATATTGTATTCCTCTAGATTATTTGATTAATGTAATACATATAGTAAGGGGTATTGAGCAGTTGATTTCCCCTAGATAAATATTTGTGTATGTGTGAAGTTTCCTTTTTCATGTTAATGATTTGTGTTCTCGATTGTGAATTTTCTTCTGCCAATCAATAGAGTAGCTTATAGTCTTATGACTTAGTAAATTTCATGAGAAATTTAAAATCTACACATTAATTTCTACATGGTATCAAAGATAGATTCACAGTAGGGAAGAGATTTCGATGTTGTCATTATAGGAGGTTCGAATTTGAAGATTAGTGTTACAGGTTTTCTTTAGGAAAAATAAGATGGATTTTAATTGACTTAGGCTTGAGTATGCCTTGGAAGGCACCTCAAATTTTTTTGCATGGAAGATTCACATGGAGGCAGTATTGGATGACAATGGGCTACTAGAATACATCAAGTCATATGTAGCAAAACCGCAAGCATATGATGCCCAGAACCTCTCTTAGTGGAAGAATGATGTGGCCAAACCAAGGAGAATATTATTTGAGGGAGTACGAGATCATATTGTCTCAAATATCCATGAGAAAGTAAATTCGTTTGTGATGTGGAAAAAAATGAGAAATTCGTTTCAGAATAATAGTGACTACAGGAAGTTGGCACTAAAGGAAAAACTTCGAAGTATCAAGATGCAAAAGAATGACAAAATTCTATAGTACCTGAGCAACTTTACACAGTTTCGTGATGAACTTGGTGGGTTCAATGTTAATGTACCTAAATAAGACTTGGTATCTCTAGCCCTTTTGGGCCTTCCCAAGAGTTAGCATAAATATCAAGATTTGGGAGTGACTATGCTCTGACCTATCGCAGGAATAAATAAGGCAGAATACCAGAGATGGGACCTCATCCAAAGATGAGGAAGAGGAATTTGCATTATTCAGCAAAGGAAGGATGGTGAAAGGGAATAATTTCAAAGGTGATATTAATTCCAGCCAAGAGGACACGAAGAAATACTTGTCCAAAATCAAGTTCTTTCACTATGTCAGGTCACGAGGTAACTCCTCAAAAAGAGAATGTATTATTCATTTAGGCTATCTATTATTATATACAAGGGAGAGATTGTTCAGTTTCATCTCTCGATGACTCTCCATTTCCTCTATTATTTATTTACACTTATTTACAGTTGTTCACCCAATCCCTATGATTAGGTGTCAAGATTATGTCCCTTAATTTGAAGGGATGTTGGTGAGTCCAAGCATCGTTCTGAATCTTTCAAGATTTTCTCTTCTAAGCGCTTTTAGTGAAGATGTCTGCAATCTGCTCATTAGTGGAAGAATGGCAAAGATGGATTGTTTTAGCCTCAACATCATGTCGAATCGGATGATATTTTGTATTAATGTGTTTCATTCGATCATGGAACTTTGGGTTCTTGGCCAACTTTATTGCCGAGGTATTGTCAATCATGAGTGGAGTCAATTGTACTTGTTTTACCTGCAAATCTTTCAAAATTTTCCTCAGCCATAAAAAAAATTTTGTTGCCTCAACTGTTGCCACATAATCTGCCTCTATTGTGGAATCTGCTGGAACTGATTGTTTGTGCAATCTCCAGAAGATAGCTCCTGATCCAAAGAAACCCCAGTTTTTGTGTCTCCATCGAAGTCTGAATCGGAGTATCCAATCAAGCTAAAGTCGCCCACCTGTGTATACTTGATTCCAAAGTATTGAGTTCCCTTAAAGTACTTTAGAACTCTTTTTGCAATATACCAATATCCCTCACAAGGCTTTTGCATAAGCCTAGAGAGGATTCCAACAACAAATGAAATGGTTGGTCTAGTAGTAGTTAGGTAGTTGAGACTTCCTACAAGCTATCTATACTTTGTTGCATCCTCAAATTCTTTTCCTTCAATGGATGTGAGCTTTAAGTTTTGTTCCATTCGAGTAGTCAGAGGATTGCATTTAGTCATGCTAAACCTATTCAACAAATCTCCAATGTACTTGTTTTGAGAAAGGAATATGGACTTCAGATGTTGAGTTACTTCAATACTAAGATAGTAATGAACATTGCCCAAATCAGTCATTTCAAAACCTTTCCTCAATTCCTTCTTTATGGATGCAATGTATCTCTCATTATTCCCTGTCAGCAAAAGATCATCTACATATACCATAAGATATACAACTATTTTTCCAACCTTCTTGACAAATAAAGTTGCAACATCAAGATCATAATGTTTGAAATTGAATTTTAGAATATGATCAGTTAGTTTTTCATAAGAGGTTCACGGTGCTTGTTTAAGGCCATACAAGGATTTCACAAGGTTGCATACTTTATGTTCATGTCCTTTTACAACAAATCTTTCAGGCTGGGACATAAAAACATTCTCCTTTAGATATCCATTCAAGAAAGCAGTTTTTACAAGCATTTGATGGAATTTTCAACCACTTTGAGATGTTAGGGAAAAGAGTGTCTGGATAGTAGCCCATTTTGCTGTGGGGGCAAAAGTCTCCTCATAATCAACCCATTCCTTATGTACAAAACCTTTTGCCACAAGCCTGGCTTTTTGCTTGTAAAGTGATCCATCAAATTTATAGTTGTTCTTGTAGAGCCACTTGCAGCCAATTGGTTTGGTTCCCAATGGAGGATCAACTAGCTTCTAAGTGTCATTCTTTATCAAGGCATCATACTCCTTGTTCATTGCTTCTTTCCATTCATCATGAGAAGCAAATTTTTTGAAGGAAGTTGGTTCAAAATTTGTAGACAATTTCAATTCACAATCATAAGAAACATCCATATCAATAGGTGAATAAGAGTCATCTACATCACCTCCATTTTGTCGGGTTGAATTTCTAGTTGTTGTCTTTCCAACCTCATCAGGATGAACACTTTCAGGTGTCTTTTTCAGCCACGTTGGGGGACCTTTCTGAGATGGTCCAGGCTGCTCCGTTGATTGAGTTGGGACTAAATCAAGATTGAATCTCCCTATTTTGTCAATCACATCACTCAAATTATCATCTGTTGTTAGAGTTTCATATGGGGGAGAGAGTGCTCCAGAAGAATATTCCATGATTTGATCTAATATAGGAATCACCCCTTCAAGATGTGGAATCTGATTATCAAATTCTTGAAATGATTTTGCGTTTGTGAATCTATCCAAGCGATCAAGTTGCCACACAACGACATTGTCAGTTTTGGATGATTCAAGAAAGATTACATCTCTAGATACAACAAACGTTTTATTGACTTCATCATAGAAACAGTATGCTTTAGAGGTGTTTGAATACCCCAGGGAGATACACTTACGACTTCTTGCACCAATTTTGTTTCTATATACCTTTGGTATCAAGGCATAACATGTGGAACCAAAGACCCTGAGATGCTTTACCGAAGGAATGTTCCCATACCACATTTCATAAGGAGTCTTGTTTCTAATAGCATTAGATGGACAACTATTCTTTAGATATACAACACATAGAACTGCATCATCAGCCCAAAACATCAATTTTACATTTTTGAAAAACATCATGGAGCGCACCATATTTAAGATTGTCTTATTTATTCTTTCAGCTACTCCATTTTGTTGGGGATTATAAGGCACAATTGTTTGATGTTTGATCCCATGTTGGCAAAGATAGTTTTCAAATTCAGTTGAAGTGTATTATTTTCCATTATCAATGCGAATAGAGACAATATGAGATTGTGCATCATTTTCAATCCATATGAAAGTTCTTTAATGTTTGAAAAACATCAGATTTGTTCTTCAATAAATAAACCCAACACATTCTGGTGTAGTCATCAATAAATGTCATCATATATTTATTCCCATTTGCAAAAGGAACAGGCATTGGACCACATAAATCTGAATGAATGAATTCAAGTTTTCTATGTTCTCTGGAATTTGAATCATGAAAAGACTGGTTTCTATGCTTTCCTAGAATGCAAGCATCACATTGCTTAAGTTTCCTAGGAATTGTAGATAAACCAGTAACACCATTTTTCTTCAACAAGTAGAGGTTGTCATAGTTCAAGTGTCCAAATCTAGCATGTCATAATAAAATTGATGGAAATTTACCTTCTTCATAATGAGAATTGTAAGAGAAATTTTGTACACGAGTAGAGATACCCTACAGCTTGAGAAGCCTTTCTTCTTCTATCTCTATCATGACAAGCGAGTGGTCTAATTATTTTCTCACCTCAATCTTTCCATCAAAGATATGAATGGAGTGTCCTTGCTTGTGAATGTGGACCAAGGACAACAAGTTTCTTCTCAACTGTGGGAGATATAAAACATGATGCAGAAGAAAGTCTGGAAGACCAGGCAATTTAAGCCTGATTGTGCCAAGCCCTGATGGCTAGAATTTTGATTTGTCTGCAAAGTATACTACTCCATCAATGAAAATAGCATGGGAGCCAAACAAAACAATGAAAACAACGCTTATATATGTAGGATACAACATGTTATATGAAAACAACATTTACATATGTAGGAGACAACATTATATATGAAAGCAACCTGGGAGACAACATGTTATATGAAAACAACACTTATAAATATAGGAGAAAGCATTATATATGAAAACAGTGTGGGAGACAACATGTTATATATACCAGCGTAGTGTTATATATATATCTGAGTAGTATGGAGGAGCGTTTATGGAGAATCTGGGTTAATACACTTCCATTTACTCGGTTTTAATTGGTCATTCCTGTTGTGATGATGCATGACTATTCGTTGTTGGGTTTTGAACTCTCAATCAGTGTATATCGAAGAACGTGGAGCTGTCAATGTTTAGGAGCCAACGTTTACATATATGAGGGAGCAGTGTATAAGGGAGTTGTGTATCTAAGGGAGCTAGCGTAACCAAAGCCTGGAGCAGTGTTTATGGAGCGCTTATGTAGAATCAATGCTAAAGGGCTCGATCAATCAAAGCGTGAACTAGAAGAAGTTCAAAGAAGAACTGTATTTTTTTTCATCAACATAATATGCAGCTGGGAGAGGTATGGGAGAGAAGCGCATGAAAGTGGAGGAGAGTGGGAGATGAGTCATTTAGTTAGGAATAGAAACGCATATGACAATGCACTATTCAGGCCTCTTGAGCATGACAAAGGTGTCAGTTCTACAAAATAAGTAGAACATAGCCAAGGAGTGAGTTACAAGGGAAAACTGTAATGCCAAATATAGAGTTGGCTCTGATGCCATGTTAGGCCAGGAGGTAACTCCTCAAAATGAGAATGTATTATTCATTTGGGTTGTCCATTATTATATACAAGGGAGAGACTGTTTAGTTTCATCTCTCGATGACTCTCCATTTCCTCTATTATTTATTTACACTTATTTACAGTTTTTCACCCAATCCCTATGATTAGGTGTCAACACACTATCATGAATATGGGCACTCTTCCACGAAGTGTCCACAAAAGAAGGAAAACAAGAAGGAGCCTACAATAGTAGTAGCAAGTGAAGATTTGGCATCACATTTTGAGCTTAACTTCACTCTCATCGCATGCATGATGAGCACAGTGATGGGAATTGTGTGGTATCTGTACAGTGGTGCATCATTCTACATGACGGGGAACAATGAAATTTTCAGTGACTTGGAAGAGAAGTATCTCTAGATACACATTGAGATGGGAGATGATGGAACGTACATCGTGATCGGGATCGAAATAAACACATTTTAGAGGGAGTCTATCTCCCCTATTAAAATTAACGATGTGATGTTTGTTCTAGGTCTAAATAATAATCTTGTCTCCATTTAATTTTTGGAAGACAGTGGGTACGATGTGGTCTTCGAAAAAGGAAAGGAATTCCTGAGACACATAGACATAGAATAGGTGAATAAAATCAGTATTTCAGTTAAGAAATTATATGCACTTGAGGTAGAAGAAGCATGCAAATCCTTGAGGATAAATTCATAGACTAGAGACATGGTGGTTGAGAGGGAGCATGTTAGAGCTCTCAACATGTAGCCTCAGAAGAAGCCTCGGGAATTTTTGGAGCAACCACAAATGGAGAAATATACATGAGGCAAAGTGGAGAAATACACTGAAGCAAAGAATTCTAGTAGGGGGAGTGTTCGAGCTAGGTGGCTAGAGGGAGCACATGCACCCATACCTCCAGGTGTGAGTGGGGTGATGTGAATATCTAGTCCAAGGATTGCAGAAATTTGGGCAGTGTACATTGAGGCATTCTCCTCATGGGTCATTACCTTACAATGGGGGGCCCAGAGCACTCAGTAGCAGGAGGATTAGTGTTAGTAAGATATTAAGGAGTACAAAGGAGTGGTGACAGCAGAACATGAGGCTCAGTAGCATATTTGGGAGTAGCACCATTTTCCCAATATACAGTTGCAAACACAATTGATTCAATGTATTTTTGGATACTGCTCAGTTGCATATGTTGCAATAGAGAGGTGTTGCATGCAGTACTTTCCATAGGTGTAGGATAGGGGTGGTTGATAATCCCTTTCTTGCTAAGAGGGACTATTGAAAATGTAGCAACAAAGTCTTAATTTTCATTTAGCCTTAATTAAAATTGAGGAAATTATAAATTCCAAATCAACAGATAACTTGGAGGAGTTAACTAAGTTGACATGGCTCTTGTCACTCAGCTAATGACACTGAATTCGAGTTAATGAGTTCAAGTTCAACTTACTTGAGTTGATTACTAAAAAATAGGATTCTAGCTCAGTTAACTCGAGTTAGGGGCATGAAGTTAAGTTGTGTGTAGTGAGTTGTTAAATTTTAGGAGCCTAGGTTGAGTTAATTTTAGTTGTAGCAATTTGATTCAGTTAAATTGAGTTATGGTCAGTTAAACTAGTTCCAACTGTTGGAGAAACTAGGAGAAAGTCAAGTTGTGTAATGTAACTTCAATCACACACATTGATCATCTAGATAACTAATCAATCAACCTAAATTAGCTCATGCATGCAGAGAATTCAACTTACCCAGTTGAGATGGAGATTCCAAGGCAGTGTACTACTAGTTGTAGCATATTCCAGTTTGTACATATGGTTCATGTAGTTAGAGGAAGGATCTAAAGGAATTGTGCAATCCAGATGAGGGAATATCCTATTTAATAGGGATAATTTCCTCAATGAACAACAAAAGGAATTAGGATCTTAGAGGCTTGAAAAATTGGCTAAGTTTTGGCCAGGTTCAGTCAGTCACGCAAAGGAAAGAAGATGCAGGTGCAGGTTGTGCTCAAGCTCGATAAATCATATTGTATTCATCCAGATTATTTGATTAATTCAATACAGCTAGTAAGGGGTTTTGAGAAGTTTCTTTCCCCTAGATAAATATATGTGCATGTGTGATGTTTCCCTTTACATGTTAATGATTTGTGTTCTTGGTCATGAGTTTTCTTCCACATATAAGTAGAGTAGCTTCTAGTCTTACGATTTACTAAATTTCATGAGAAGTTTAATATCTATACATTAATTTCTACATTAAGAACACTTCCCAAGAGAGGATCCAACTATATCATGTTGTCAACGCTGGTTAAATCTAGCACCAATGCAATTGGCTCAGTAGGGACCAAGTTCAGTAGAATTTTCCCCATCTCATGGAGGCACTCAACACAATGGGGACCATTGCTTCCTAAGGGGTGAGGATTAATCCAAGTGGATATTAGTGGCCACCTGCCTATTCCAATTGGACCCCCAACATTGTTTCTTTAATTTTCCTTAATTGTAGCATACTTTACTATTTTTGGTAGTTTTTTGGGTCTTGAACTTCTGAAGCCGTTTTGAGGCCTAAACGGCATTTTTTGGGGAAAATGAGAAAATTTGCATTTTCTGACAATATTTGCAGTCTAAATGTTTGGTCATAAAATATATATTTTTGAAGAGGAATCCTACATGTCAAAGTTATGACCCCATTAGGTTGATGTACCAATTTACCCCAATGGGGCCCACAAATGTTTAGCGCTTCATCCCCTCGGGTTAGTTTTTAGGATGTTTAGGGATTTTGATTGTTTTTGAATAATAAATAGGCTTCCGAGCCTCATTTTAACACAGTTCATAAGGCATGTAGCTACCACATCTCTTCTTAGAGATAGGCTCACCATTGCCCAAGCTAGTTTAAAAAGTTTTGAGTACTCCGTTATTAATGAATTTAATGTATATGTGTTTAGTTTGAACAAGTGGGTGTAGTGTTAGCTAGTGTTGTGTGGTGTGTCTGTCTGTATATATATATATATACTATATATATATTGATTATTTGAAGATACGGGATACTTAATCTAAATTTATGTTTTAATTAAATAAATGTAAGGACCCAGCTAAAACAGTGAAATGACCCAGCTAAACTATATATATATATATATATACACAACAATTACAACTAGCAAATAAACACATTGAGATTTCAATTCAATCAATACACACATAGCTGATGCTCATTTCAGGATCATAACACCACATTTATATACCTTTAATCTAAGGTCAAGTAGTAACGAAATACACATGTACCGTACACCGGAGAGGCGAGACTCTGCTTGCTTTGTTGTCGCTGGTATTTCCTTGTTGTTGGTCACTTCTGCGAGTGTATGATGACGCACTTGATCCGAAAACGAGACCCACCGGTTAACCTCTCAGCCTACTCCTTGGGTACTCTTTTTCCCCGTGGACCCCCAAGCTGCAATGGGGTTGTACAATGGCGGAAGAATCTAGCTGGTAGAGGAGAGCAACCTTAGCTCAAGAGTCCCCTCTCTAAAAAGAAATCCTCTGCCTCACAAAACTCACTATGGCTTCGTAGTCACTGCTTTGACCTCATATCATCCATCCCACAATAGGGTTCCCCCAAAAGTCTCTTCTCTCATGGCTTTCCCCTTCTTTTATAGGAGTCCTCATAGGTGACACTTGGAATGTCATGCATAATTATAATATTTTTCTTTTAATTTAATACTTGATTATTCACCTACCCATGTGTCATTCTCTCAGCAAGGGTCACCCAAAATTAAAACTAATATTTTCCTCACCTCACAAGATTCCTATTTCTTCTCCTAGTTGTCTCCTTATTCCTCCTTTTTATTCCTTAAATTGTGTTTATTACTTGGAGTGAATTAATGAGTCAAGATTTTGTCCCCAATCTACTTCCTACATTAACTCAGGTTATCTCTTAGAGGGATATTCTTATGTTGGTTGATGCCACATGGAGCTTCTCTACATTTCTCTAAATTTAATTTATTTTCTTATTTTAATTCACCTTCCTCTTTTCTTAATTAAGTTTAATTGGTTTAGGATTAATCTTCATCCTTACAATATGTTTGTCTTCCCCTTTTATCTAATTAAACCACCTAATATACCTAGAATTTTGCAACATGGGGAGAGTGGCATTTTTAAGGTACTCTATTTATTTCTTCCTATGATCCTCCTTATTCCAAGTTTTATTTTTGATTTAATTACCTTGGTTTCTAATCATCATTTATCCTTGATGTAACTCCCTAGTTTTCTTTCCTTACTTATATTTATTTATTATCATTTATTTTTAATGATTCCAAGGGTGCCAAGTTTGGTTGTGCCCTTCAAGAACTTCCCTAGCAGTTCCAAGGGTGCCACACCTAACAATTTAATTGTGATGCCAAGGGTGCCAAGTTGGTTGTGCCCTTCAAGAATTTCCCTGAAATTCCAAGGGTGCCACACCACTTGCCCTTCAAGCATCCAGTGACTACGAGGGGAAAATATAGTGCAACGTCACAGACCACTATCATCTCTTATGTTGCCTGCTATAGTGAGACTAATGGTGCCGGGGATCAAGGAATCCGCCTTGATGCGCGCCCCCCAGTAAATTCCTCATGAGTGACCCAACTTTGGGACCTGCCCTCATGACATCGTGATCTTCAAGGCGAAGCTGTTTCAACCCTTCCAGCCCAAGTCACGGCGGGAGTGCTAGTGGGTGAGATCAGGGACTCTGTCCCACCCCTCCGATGTAGTTCCATCCACCTTTACAACCCCATCACCCATATGTGAGTCATTCGGTCAAGCAACTAATCTGTGCCTGCAACCATTAACATATCATCAGAATATAGTTAAACATATATGACAGATTTCAAGATAGACTTAGACTTTAAAAGATAAAATAATATGAATTTTCATCAAAGCAGGTGTCATCGACATGTCATATGCGAGTGCCTCTGATGGTTTCCTGCCATACTCAATAATCATCAGTAACAAGGTTTCTCAATGTTAGTCATTATCAAAATAGCATCATTATCAATTCCTGGTCATTCACCTCATTGTCTATTGTAAGTTTGAACTAAAGAAAGTAGGTAACATAGGGGACACATCCCTCATGGCTATCATCAATATTCATCAATGGAAACATACATATTCATTAAGTTATCAACATCATAACATCGTAGAAATATACCTATCCATCAATTTATCATCATTATGCTTTTAGTAGAGCGCACACATATTCTTTACTACCTTCATCATAAATTCAAATAGAGGCCAACTTAACTATTTAATGTTGCAATCATTAGAATACTGATAGATAAGATACATAACCACTCATGCTATCATGATATCAATGGAAAGCATTCATAAACATCACAACCATGAATATCTCAATCGCTAATAATAGTGTCATGTGTCTGGATCCTCAACCTGAGGTCCTCAAGGAATAAAGTGTCTAAGATAATGTCATATCAAGGTCAGGAAACTAGAGTGGGCACTACATAAGGCAAGTTACCTTCTCATTGAAGCAAGGATCCACTACTTATCCTTGAAGAAGATCATCTGAGGAAGCAACAAAACATCCTCATTAATCACCATCAACAAAGGAAGCTAGATCTAAAGGCGTTGACATCATAAAAGGAGCAATCTCCTTTATTGAAGAAGGGCTTTTCATTTGGAAAAAGATCATTCAAAAGGAGCACTAATACATCTTCTTCAACCACCATCAAAGTGATCAAGTTGAAGATTTCATCTTCACTTGTCAAGTAAGTATCTTTCATTCTATAATCAAATTTGGTAAAATGACTTCGTTTTGCAAGGAAATCTATAAGCTGGTTGGGTCATCGAGATTCCTTGCATGAAAAGGGAGGATAGACATAGTCCTTGAAGAAAGTGAAGTCATTGAACATATCAATGAAAAGGTCTCCTCATATTGTAGTATTGGAGACATCAAAGAGATGTATATGATAAGCTAGTAGAACTATTCTCTGAAGATGCGATAAGGAAGGTCATATCACTTAGATTCGATCTACACAAATTGAAGGTATCAAAGGATAAAGGGTTATCTTCATAAGATCTCAATTGCAAGATCTGGGAGAGATAATCCTCATTGTTCGAAATGCACTAATTGATGAACAAGGTAACTATGTCTATGAGGATAAGAAGGCTATTCCCATTCAACAACTTATGGTTTCTATGCAAGATAAAAGAAGACGGGTTGATGGCAAAAAGTGTTGAAGGTTAAAGTGAAAGGATTCAAGTATTTGCAAGAAGGAAAGGAAATTTTGGAAATTTTGGTTCTCATAGCCAAGAATCAATACTATAGGCATTATAAGAAAGAGTGTCCTAAACTCAAGAAGGGCAATAACAAGAAAGATAGAGAAGAAGTGCATTTCAACGAAGAAGTGGAGAAAGATGAAAGAAGGAAGTCCAAGGAAGAGGAAAAGCATTAGAAGTAAGAGCTCATGACATCACCATAAGAAACATGAAGGATGTCTGATAGTCAACTATGAAGGATATAGCTCTTGGTGACCTCATTGAAAAATTAAAGGAAGAAGTCATCTAGGAC